>LDKF01000720.1:24161-45052 GCA_001026735.1 Rotylenchulus reniformis | reverse complement strand
TACAAATGTCATTGTTGGGTTGGGCCCTTCTTTGATTTTCGGAATTCAGCAGTCATTCAAAAACATATTAAATTTATGTATGTTTGGCTAATAAATGTTTATTTGACAGCTTAAATCTCACGTTGTAAAATTTTTTCATTAAAATTTTTAACTACCTAATCGACGGATTATTAAATAATTGTAAAATTAGAAAAAATCCAATGTCGATTTTCCTTATTGTTAAATTATTCGACTTCGAATTTTGGGTTAATATTTCTCTGTTTTTTTTCATTTTCAACTCATCTAATGAAGCGAAACATATTATTGCACTGTACAATAAATGATCCGGATGATAAATACTGGGTTGTTTATCCTTCCGAAGAAAAGGAGTGGAAAAAGCTCAAAGCCAAATGGACAACCAAAACCAAAATAAAAAACCGATTAACCGGAAATTTTTCAGCAATAGACCAGAGAAAAGTTTTTTTAAACATTAACAGTAGGTTTAACTAACAAAAAGACATAAGATTTTTTTTCATAAAAGCTGCATTAAAATGCCATGAATGGAAATACAAATTCACAATTTCAACAAAAATCACATCAAAACATGTCATCATCATCTATGCAACCAAAACACGAAGAAAGTCCACCTTTCCGATTCTTCCGGGGCGGCACAATTTGCTGCGGAGTTATCGGCTCACTTTGTATCGGAGGGTACAAAGGTCCGGTTGGTGTACCATTTCCCGGATTACGATCAATGCCTCGTATTGGACTACCATATTCTGGCGTATGAGCTATGGCACCGGTCGGAGTACCGAACGCTGATGTAGGAGCTGTTTTGAGATTTGGCATAATGTAGTTTAGGATGGCTGAACCATCATAATCGGAAACATAAGCTGCGGCATCGGTTGTATCATCAGTCTTAGCATGGGTTGTGGCACGGATGCGGCCATTAGTGGATGATGCCGAAGCGTAAGGTCCCAGTGGTTCACCTTCTTGCCAAGTGTACGGGAAACAGTGCGGTATTTCTTGCTCAGATGTTTGTTGTACTGCTCGAATAGGAGACCAGATCCCCGTTGGAGTAGTACTTCCGATCGGGGTTCGAGCTTCTTTTGGAGTTCGGGCCTCTTTTGGAGTACGAGCATCCTTTGGAGTTCGGGCTTCTTTTGGAGTTCGAGCTTCCTTCGGAGTCCGAGTTTTAGGAGTGCGGGTTCGGTTTGATGTACGGCGTCTTTCAGTAGGAGTAAAGGGCTCAGGTTCGGTCGGAGTACGAGTACCACTCGGAGTATTCGTTCCAGTTCCGCTTGGTGTTTGAGTTTCCTTCGGAGTATTGGTTCCGCTTAGCGAACTTCTTCGGTTTTTGCGAGTTCGCGTCTTCTGAGTGCCAGATGTTGACGGCATTTCAGATATTGGAGGTGCCGAAGGAATCGTATCAATTGTGGGAAATAAGGAGATTTCGGTCGGTGTTCCGATTGGTGTACCATGAGATTGCGGTCCGGACGGATTACCGTATAACCAATTTTCTTCTTCCGGAACTGGATATGGAGGGCCGGGATTGGAGTAGTTAAAGGATCTACTCGCAGTTGGTGTGTGGCTTGGAGTTCCTATAGGAGTATTACGTGAAGGTGTACGGATCGGAGTTGTGCTTGAAGGCGGAGTACGGATCGGAGTTGTACCCGAAGGCGGTGTACGGTACGGAGTTGTACTTGAAGGCGGTATAGGGTTCGGAGAGCTACTTTTCGAGGCAGATGCAGTTCGACGCCTGGGATTGGGTATGGGTATTGGCTGTGTTTTTGAATTTGTAGTATGGGGATCTTCGTTTCTTGAATCTCTGCTATTCGAAGTTACACTATTTCTATCACGATCTTCATGATATATTCTTGAATAAGAATTATCTTCTTGGTCTTCTTGCAATGGTGCATAGTTTTCATTGAATGTATCATAATCAGTGTTTAAGTAGTTGAAGCTTTTACTCGAAGTTGGTGTGTGGATCGGACTTCGATTCGGAGTATTGTTCGAAATCGGTGTACGAGTCGGAGTATTATTTCTCGAAGCAGATGTAGATCGACGACGGGAACTGGTAACAGGTATCGGCTGTCTGTTTGCATCTGTTACAGAATGGAGATTTTCGGTTCTTGAATCTCTGTTGTTCGAAGTTATAGTATTTCCATCTCGGTCTTCAAATGTCCTTGAATAAGAAGTATCTTCTTGGTTTGCTTGGAATGGCGAATATCCTTCTTCGAAAGAAGTTGGTGTGTGGATCGGACTTTGGTTCGGAGTATTGCTCGAAGTCGGTGTACGGGTCGGAGTGTTTCTTTTCGATGCAGATGTAGTTCGGCGGCGGGTTACAGGTATCGGCTGTCTGTTTGCATCTGTTACGGAATGGAGATTTTCGGTTCTTGAATCTCTCTTGTTCGAACTCATATGATCTTGATTGTAGTTTTCATGACGTGTCCTTGAATAAGAAGTGCCTTCTTGTTCTTTTTGGAATGGCGTATAATTTGGTTTGCTTGTGTCATTATTTTCTATGTAATCAAAGTATAGCCCAAGACTCTGCCGATTCTCCAAGGTACGATCTCCGTCTCCCTGATATTCTGCGGGAGTACGGTGTTCTTGACCCTTTGGAACAGGAATGTCTTGGTTCCCCGTACTAAGATGATCTTCTTCAACTGATTCTCTTCGTTGTTTATCATCAATTCTAATTGGCCTTCTTGTTCTTCGTGAGTTTGGCACTCTTGGTGCCGATGATGTCGATGGTTCATTCTGGTCTTGATTTTGCTGTACAAAGTTGCTTTCCTCCGTCAAAACTGCCAATGTCCGTCCCGAATGTCCCAGCTCTTCCTCTCTCTGATTATTTTAAAGGGAATTTATTATAAAATCAGAAGACTTGATCAATGGTGATCATGGTACCTGAATTTGCCTTGCTAATTCCTCATCCTGATTGTGGTATGCTTCCTCTTTCTGAAAAAGTTAATTAAAAATTAAATCGATAATATATTTTTTGAAAATATATTAACATAACACTGAAAAATATGCATGAATTTTGGATAAATTTATATTTACTAATAATTTGCTAGAAACTAATAAAATTCGAATTATTTTTCGAAATTTAAATTATTTTAATTTAGATTTATCATTTAACATTTATAATCCACTTCACCTGGATTTGTTTTGCCAAAAATTCATCCGTTTTACATTGTCGTCGTCGCTGGGAAGGAGAAGGCACTAAAAGTTTTTTGGCCAATTGCTTATATTATTAATGATCCGAGGAGTATATACATAAATAATTACATAACACTTTTGTATAAAAACATGGATTTAGTTCATTTTTCTTGGTACAATTAACCAAAAACAGAATCCAACTAATATACGTAAACTTTTTGTTAGCTAGTTGATTGGTCCTAAAATATAAAAAAAAGAATAAAAAAAGGAAAACCACAATACATAGTTGTCTAATCAAATCCGTCTCTTACCCAGCTGGATCTGAGGATTTTGCAAGCGTGCCAATTCTTCCTGGTAACTGCGCATCTCCTGCTCATTTTCCAGCATAAAATTGTTTAAAAAAGAAGACACATGGTTGTACACTTTGTACGGCACTTTGTACACCTCCTGGGGATCATTGCTCACGCAGTTCAGCATCACCTCCGCCAAAGTCGTCAAATAACTCGGAGTGTACTGAACAATGAATGGACAAAAATGATATTTTTATGGGAATATTTCAATTCAGAATCCAAATATTTCGGTGGTTTTATATTTATGTTTGAAACAAGATGGTGGATTTTTGCCAAGGTGCGGATCGAAAATTTTTCAAAATCAGGTTAGTCAGCTTAAAAAATTAAATTTCATGCTCAAAAATCAGGACAAATCTGAAAAATCAGGGTAGAACCGCATCCTGATTTATGCTCCTCATTTATTTAGGTAATTTTTAGAATTTTATGATTACGTTTTTATTGACGAAAATAATCTCTGTTAAAAAATATTTATGAAAATTCGACAGGCTGAATTTTGTACAGGAGTTAAGGATTCTATCGCTCTAGTCTTCCTAACAATTAATATTTTTTAAAATTATTTTTAATTAATTATTCATTTTCCCCCAAAACCCCACCGATGCCATCATGCGGAAAGCCTTGCGCAAATAGCTGGGCTGGCCCTCCACCTCCTTCGACCACTGGTACATGTCGTTCAGCCTCTCCCATTCCACTTGTTCAGTTTGGTTGTAGTACTCCTTGACCGGCTCGTAGAAGTTCATCATCAAGTCCACGCACAGCGACAACAGCATCAGATTCGGACTGTGGCTGCACTCGAACCAGAACAGAAGGGCCTGGAGGGATATAATACATAAATATATTGATTAGTGCCAAAATAGTTTGGTGGAGTCAAATTAAATGAAATTTTAATAATCTATTGGAGACCTCAAATACATACAAAAAGGATAGGGAATTAGAATGCCAAATTTTTATTAATATATTTGGTCACATTTATGAGACAGGGAATCTTTGAATCTGTTACAAATTCCTCCGAAAATTGAATCTATTTGCTGCAATACTGAATCTTGAAATCTTGACCCTGAATCGAATCCATACCTGCTGGGGTATTATGTATAGTCATTTCCATTTCAAAGATAATTTATGATTTACGTCAAACAATAGTCCAGTTTAATCGCATGCATGGTTCAAATATAATTCTCAAAAACTTACAGGATGCTTCTGACCTTGTTAGATTTAATTTATCTCCAAAAGTAAGAATCATAAAATAAATAATTACGATTTATTCGGAGGAACTGTAACTTCTCTAAAATTATTACCCATAAATGGAGATGACGAATTAAGGGAAATTGCGTTATTATCTTTGGAGTGATCTGATCACAGTACCTTGACTACGTTCTTGCCAATGTCCAATTCGGCAGCACTTGTTATGGCTAAACTATTGTTGTTGCTGTTGCTGCTGCTGGCCTCTTCCTGCTGATCTGTTGGCATTCGTTTCACTCTTCTAAAGACATTTTCGGAAGTGGAAAATGAAATAAAAATGAAAAAGGTGAGGAGAACAAATTGCAAAGATGCCATCTGTGAAAAATTAAAAAAAAATGTATTTAAAAATTTTAGGAATGTTTATAATGTGGTAAAGAAATGGAATTGCATCAATTTTTTTATAGAGCTGATGAGAAATAAAAATTGGATGGAAAACAGCGAATTAATCATATAAAAAATCTTTTATAAGGTTAGTAAATTGCCATTGTTTCTAAATCATAAAAATGTTAATGTACATATTTTCCAATTTCTTAGATGCGATACAATTAAAATTTTTTTCACAATTTTTGGCACAATGTTAATTAAAATTCATAAGGTTGTATTATTCCATATAGTGTGCAAAAAAGAATTTCCAGATTTCGATGTCGATCTAATAAATAAAAATAATTAAAATTCTTAAAATATTGTAGATATCAGATAAATGAAAAATTCATGAATTTGTATAATGGATACCTAGTTGTTTTTTTCTATTAAAATCTTCCATAATATATAATTGAAAATTCCATTATTCTAATTGGGCTTTTTATATAAATTTATTTTACAACAAAAATAAAATTGATTATCTTATTAAAGTTATTTCTTTTTGTGTGAAATAAATCCGCAAATTAAAATTTAAAAATACCATAAATTATAAATATTCTCATTTTTTAAATTTATCCCATTATGGAACATATTTATTTAGCGAGAAATAAAAATGACTGATAGTGACGATAATCCATTGCAAATTTCTTGAATACGACATGGCATTTTCAGCCAAAAGCAGCCTTGAATGGATTACGTAAAAGAATGGCCAAAACGAGACTGGCAATCCATCGATCGATGCATCGTAAAATCAACGCATTTTTGCAGATTTTTCAATTTTAATTAAATGTTTTAGGGGAAAATATATAATAAAAAGGTACAAAAGAAAATAAAAAATAAACAAATTAATGTCATACGAATTGATGTGTTACAGTCGACAAGTGGGAAATCCGCCCAATTATGCGTTAATTAGGCACTCAAATTTAAATTAAGTAGAAACTGGGAAAGTGATTCTTTAAAATGTCTTCAAAGAGTTTTAATTGTTTAGACCTAAAATATTATTATTTTTTCTTTTGGAGTCCGTGCCATAGATCAGGGGTCGGATATGTCCTGATTTATCAGATTTGTCCTGAATTTCGACCTCTGTGCTATTTTTGTACTGATTTTTGGGATTTTGGAATTTTTTTTTTTAAAAGTGGCCAATTTTCTAAAGATAGTCAGGTCTGTATTTTCAAAATTTTTCCGGCCCTATCGGGACCACCGGTTTTCTATTTAATGATTATTTTCACAATGGAAAGTTTTTTCATTATGTTTAGTTGTTTAGCCCATTGGACAGATACCCATTGGACAGAGATATCCGAAATTCCAGTTGAACGGTGAAAAACGTTGCCCAAGTGAAAGTCAACTATAATCTCGATTCTTCCCAATTTTATAATGTGCTTATTTCAACCCCCAAATTACTCAAACAGATGAAAAAATACAATGTTTGAAATAAAATTATATGTATGAATAAATTGATTTATTCATGGTTTGGAAGCAAAATATAAAAGGTTCTGATTTTTGACCATGAAATCTGATTTTTTTGCTAAATATTCTGATTTTGAAAATTTTCAGACCAAGCCCTGATATAGATCATAAGATACGAGCTATTTCATTGATCCATATCATTATCATTCTGATTTTTTACCTTTTAATATGTAAAAAGTAAAACCATCAATTCAAATAAATCGATGACTGTTTTATATTCCCAATTATTTCCATTGTTTCGATATTTTTGTAATAATTTATTGGAAGACAAATTGTACAGGCATAAACCATGAACATTTAATATGAGAAGCATATTCCATCCAATGCAAATCAGTGATTTTAAAACATTTATTACAAAAATAAAAACAGTTTTCAATTATTATTATGGCCATACATTAGAAAATTCAATTAAAGAAAAAAAAATATATGATTTTTACATACTGAATACATTTTTTTATTTTACCAGTTGGATAAATTATTAGGTGTTTTAGTTTTAGTAACCAAGATTATTCTTTAATTCAAATTTTTGTTTTCATAACCAATAAATATTTAAAAATTAATAGGTATATTGCTGATAAAAAATGCTTATTATTTTTAAAATAAAACAAATAAGTAAATTGAAAAATAAATTTATGTTATTTTATTTGTCAAAATCGACAAATATTGTTTGAGACTGGAAAGAAGAAAAAAATTAAAACTTAATGCTATGCAAAAAATGCAAAAAAGATGAAATTTACATCGAAAAGGCTAAAAAAACTTGACAAAGGTAAATGTAAAAAAATTAAAATTTAAAATGTAACGAGATATTAAATTAGATTAGCACACATCTCACATCAGTTTTCAGACCATTCCAAATTAGCAAAATGCTTCAATTGACCCAGATCAATAAATAATGGATTCACTTTATTGGAAAAAGCTTCATTACCAATAAATTTGGCAATTATAAATAAATTATTGCCACAATTTTATAGTATTATGCTTGGGGACTCAAAAATAATAACCGATTTTAATTATTAAACTCTTCTCGTTAAACCATTTTTTAATAATTTTTTGAAACAAGGTAGAGATAGAGACCCATGATTTTAACTTTTTTTTAAATTTTAACGTTGAATAAAATGAATACCGAATTCGAAAAAACTGAACCCCCGGAGATGCCACTTATTCAAATAAATATTTCTATATTTGTACGAATTTCAGTATAAATTTTGTTCCGATTTTTATTATTCATAAATGTCGGCCAAAAATCAATTTTTCGTAATTATTTTTGTCATTTTGACCTTTGCAATGGTCATAAAATCAATGAAACCACCGAAAGAGACGAAAAACCGAGAAAAAAGTCAAATGATTGATCAAGCAGAAAAAGAACAGAAGGAGAAAAATGAACAGGAAGGAAGACAGATCGCCAAAAACAAACAATTGACAATTTCAAACCCCCCGAGAGGGATGACATCAAATATTGTAACCAATTCTCCCAAACCAACCAACAAATCTCCCCGAACACCGAGAAAGTGGCCAACTGCAAACTCCCCAAAAAGACCATTTGATCATCTAGAATCAAATACACCGAAAGGACTGAGAACATCGCCACGATCTTCCAAATTTAAATCGCCAAAAGCATCGTCTGAAAATAAAATTTGTGATCCTTCACCCAAAGCATCCAGTTCTAGGCCATCACCAGCGAAAAAGACACCCGAGGAAATGCGCAAATTGTATCGAAACATCTTCGGAGATTCATTCAATGACAGAAATTCTAAGCAGAAATCGGAAAAAAATTCGGAAAATGTGCTCAATCAAGAAGATGAAGCCCAAGATCAAGAAGATGAAGATGATGATGATGAACAACCAGTTTTGCCGATAAAAAAGAGAAAATCGGTGAGAAATGAATAGTATAAAGGGGATTTAACTATCACGATCCTCTATGCGCCTATATTTATCATAATTCAAAAATTTTTAAATTTAGTTCAATTTCTTCCAAATTTTGATTTGTTAAGCTTTTTCCATCTAAAGATTGTTTAACATTAATAAACGCCAAACATCTAAATGCTAACAAAAAGGATTATTTGTTCCAAAAACCTTGGTTTTGAGATTTTTACTTTCATTATGCTTCAATGTTTTTCAGCAAGAATATTTATTGGCAATGGAACTCAAGGGAATGCGTGTTAAGGAAAATGCCGAAGAGGAGTCAAATGTGCCGAGTTCCGATGCAAAATCAACCGAAAATTTGACCGATGATCCGGCCCTCAACAGTCTCTTTTTACTTTTGGAGGCAATCGAAATTGAATCAAAATCGCCACGAGAAGGAGAAAAGGCACGGGAATGTCAAAAGAATAAATTGAAAGAATCGCGGGAACAAAATGCCAAAAATGCAGAAAAATCAAGAGCAGATGAATCAACAAAGGAGAAAACACAGAAGAAAGAAAATGAATCGCAAATGAATAGTCCAAAAGATAAAATGGAACATTTTGAACAAGAAAATGAAAACAAAGCGCAGGAAACACAGCAGGGTTCTAGCAGTTTGAACGAGAAACTCGTCGAAAATCCAGATGACATGGTAGTCGATAATAATCAAGTCACAGTAGTGCAAACAGAAAACACTGAAAGTTCAACGGCACCCGAGGAGGTGCTGCCATGTGGTAGTAAAACTACAATTGGTGATAATTTAACTTCGGCCAATGAACCAAGAGAGAACACCATGCCTGGTAATGACCAAAGTACGGTCGAGACTGTTCAACCTGCCGATGACATGGATAAAACGATTGCACCTGCCGAGCTTGATGATGACCGTTTGCTGAATCCCATCGATACTACCGTATCCATCGGTTCACCCATCGATTTTGATTCACTTTGCGACTTGCCTCTTCCCTTCGATCCTTCCGGTACAATTTCGCCAATTTCACAGAATCAACCCTACGACCCTTACATTTCGTTGTACTCCCCGAAAATGTTGCTGACTTCCACATCCGAACATCCTTCTTCTTCTTCAACATCTCCAACGTGTAAATTAACTTTGGAAGAAATTGGGCAAACCATCAGAATTGTGATTGCCGAGAGTATGCGAACAATTGGGCTGAATCCTTATGAGTTTGGACTCACAGAATCGAACAAAATCTTACATTTGACATCGCAATTTAAAAATAAACAGTTTCTTGATACTTTGGACAGCTGCAAATATCTCACAATATACTCGGCGGAATACATTCTGAACAGTCTTACAAGTGTTCATTCGGGTGAGTCAATGTTTTTTAATCAAAAGATTTTTGGCTTGACGCCTAAAATAATCATTTAATTGGCTAAATGAATAATAAATTTATTTTTAAACTCAAAATAAAATTGCCTTGCTAGTTTAATAGGCGTGTAAAATATTGATAAGAAGGGATCCTGATCGGCATTTGTCGATAATTAAATCTTTAATCAAATCCAATGACATAGCTTTAAAGAAATGCGTACTTTTTTGAAGTTGAAAAACTTATTGTAAATTTTCAATTGTTTGTTTTATTTTTGGAAATCTGTAAGACTGCTAAAATTTGGATGGAATCACTAAATTAGACTTTAATTTAGGCCTATATGTCTTTCAGGTAGCCAAGAGATCGATCGAACTATCGGTGCCATTTTGGCCGAAATCATGGAGGAAACAGCCCGGTTTGAGCGGGTGCCGGACCTGTACTACCGTACCACGGAGGAGTTGCCAGCTCGGCGGAAGGAGTTGAAGTTTCTGTTTGTGTTCATGCGATTGTATCGCAAATTGAACGGATTGATGGACCGAAGGTTGTCGTTGCTGATGGCCGAGGGGGGAAAGTTGGGCCAAGGGCAGCGGGAAATGTTGGCTTGGTCGGACGAAATGCACACCAAGATTGGCATGAAAGTGCACGCGATGGCCACGATGTTCAAATACCAAAGGGTAATAAGTGTGGGGTGTGTGGGCAATAAGAGCGAGCAAAACCATTAGTCATCCATCCTATCTGTGCTAATTATCTTTAACTAATAGAATAGGACTTTATCATTTTTTTGTTGTTAATTTTAAAATGTATACGAGGAAATGGGCGAGTGATATACATCGCTATTAGTTTTTGATTATTTTTATAAACTCAAATAGGTATTTAGAGATTGAAAACAATTTATTTCTTGATATAGGTTTTGGCCGATTTTGAATTTCCAGCCGAACTTGAATCAGGATGCCAAAAACAAAAAATAAAAAAAAAAACAGATTGGTATTTTTAGGAATATGCTCAAGAATATAATATCAAAAAACATTGGCTTACAAGTTATTAGAAGTCTACAACATTTCGAAAAGTTGCAAAACATTTTGTTCATCATAATATGTTTTAAACATCTTCCAAACGTCAAAAACTCGATAAAATGCTCGGATGACATTTAGGCTAAATTCGGATAATAAAATGCCTTGAACTCTCCTCTCAAGCTAATGTGCTAGATATTATATTCTTAATTGTACAACAAATATTTGGCTGGAAATTCAAACTCGATAAAAAATTTGCTTATTCGAATTTTTTGCGTTTTTAGGCTGTCCAATGGGTGGAAAAACTGTGGCAAATTGAAGGAACATTGGACCTCGTCAACCTGACCCTTTGGATGGTTTTGCCCTCAAATCTTTGGAAACTCAGTGATCGGCCCACGATGGAGAGTGAATTATTTGCCCAGATTGATCAGAATGCCTTCCCCAATATCAGCCATTTTGATCAAACCTTCAAAGAAGTGAAAAAGCACACGGGTAAGGAGGGGGATCAATACAACTTATAATAATAATGTGATTGATTGGCACAATATTCTCATTAATTACATATTTCTATGATCCCTCCCCCCCCAAAAAATGAATTTTGCAGCTAAACAATGGTAATAAACCAGAATATGCCCAAGTTTTATGGTTTTTGACGTTTTAAAGAGGCCATTTTTCATTTATCGACTTTGTTTGAAGATATCTAGATTGGAAATAAATTTTTTAAAATAGCTTCAGCTTTTCTATCGAAAAATGACTATAAGCAGACCGATTTGAAGCATAGAAAAAAATTTTACATAAAAATTAAGGGAAAATTAGCGTTATATATAAGAAAATGATTGTTTAAAATATTGATAAAACCGTTTCTAATTCGTTTTTGAATTTGATCGCGTATTTTGATCTTTAGAAAGTTTCAATAAGAAAGTGCTGGCCAGGATGGCCAAACTGTTTTTGGACCTGAAGATTCAACTGCAAAGCTGTTTCATGTCCAACCCCGCTTCCTGCATGTTCAACATTCCCTCCAATTTGGCATTTTATTTGGCTGTTTTGCGGAAATTGCGATCCGAATTGGAAGAAAGTGCCGATGTCAATTGTTTGGGAAATTCGTTGCAAAAATTGGCCAAAGAACGGGAAATTGGGATGGCCCATTTGGACAAAGCAATTGGACTGATGGACCGGAAGTTTGAGGAGATTCTGAAGGGAATCGAACGGGGAATGGCCGGGTTGGACCGGATCCGGAGGTGCCAGAAAGAGGTTGTTGTCATTGACGACGACGAAGATTGACAGGGTGATCGAAGGTCGACCAATTGATCTGATCACGTTACTGGGGTATCTATTTTTTTGACGATGTATGTGAGTTCCGAATTTTTGTTGCAAATTTAATTTTTTATTACAATATTCTTTTAATTAATAAAACAGGAATTTAAACATCTTATCATAAATATTTTAAAGAAGTAAAAATTATTAAATATTAATTTCGATTTTTTTACCATTTTTTATAGTTACTTGGCTACTAGAAACTAATCAATTTTTTTGCCATTTCCTACAAAAATTGAGATGAGTCATTTTGATGGCCTTTGTTTGGCAAATGTGATGACCCAGGGCATAATTTGCTATTATGTAGCAGCGAAACNGGGGGGGGGAGGAGTAGAGAAGAAAGTTGGGAGTTGTCCGCCAAGCCACCAACCGCCGATCGAAAGCTAATTAACTCTATATTTCCGATCATTTTGATCGATCACTCCGCGGGAATTATTTGTCTATGAAAGGGCACACCAAACACGGAACTAAAAACTTGGCCCTCCAATTATTACAACTCATAATCTGTATTTCCTACAATTCATTATTGTTTTTAGGTGAAAAACAATTTATTTCGAAATAAATTTTTTTGATTCTGATGGATATTTATACAAAATAAATTAAGGGAAAGATTGCATTTCAATTCAATAATTTGTAATCTTTTGAAATGTTGAAATATATTTTGTTCAATCTTTTTGTTTAGAAACTTTTCTTTTATTTTCTATTGTTTTTTAAATGTATTCCTATACCGACTTTATTTCGATTAATTTATGGAATAAATTATTATTATTTAATTAACAACTTAACCAGTCCCTCTTCGATTTTTAGCAGAAAATCAATCGAAGGAATATCATCCAATTAATCACTTTTGTTCGACGACTGATCATGATCATGACGCGTTCAGATCACTTGCGATTCGCGAAACTGTTCTTGGTTGGATTCGGTTTGGATCAATTTTGTCACCAAACCATCACGCGCTTTTTTTTGTTTTCGATCTGATCAAAACATTTTACATCGGAGGGGCGAATTTAGGATAACAACACATTTTACTGAACAAAGTTGTTACCAAATCGAATCACTTTTCAATCCATTAGCACTTATTATTCTCACATTTCCCATATTTTCACCGTTTTGTATAAACTTTAAAATGGTGGATCAATTAGAATGCCGAACCCATATTTAAAATATAAAATAGTTTACCCTACTCTATTACCTATCTTTGCAGAAACTGATATGAAATAAAACATTTTTTCCCTTGACATAGATGGGAAAATCAGAAACCATCAGCGATCGAATAAAATGGTTAAATTATGTCTTTTTAAAAAAATCTTCAACTTACCGAATTTTTGGCCATGTATTTTTGAATTTTTGGCCATTCATATGAAAATGCTCATTCTTTTTAATTTTACTTATCCTATCACCAAATAAAATGAACGTCAGAAAAGTCCGGAAATCCCTTTTGAAAAAATGGTATTAAAGCGATTGTTTGTTTGCAAAGAATAAATCTCCGCGCGACCACAAATTGCGAAGAATGAACATGGAAAAGGTATTTATTTGGACTAGGTGGAGGGACACGCCCCAATCCCAATAGTGACACGCCCACTCGAAGACGGAGTGGTCCCTGGATCCAGTGAAATGAAATGAATGAACAGAGAAAGACAAGGAGAAGAGAGAACAGAAGCGCCAAATGCATTCGACAAATTGTTTCGATACCAAATCGAAAATAAAGAAGTCACAGATTTCCGGACTTTTCTGACGCACATTTCACTGAATTGCTCAAACTTCTTTCCCTTACATCCTTTTATGTCTTCCCTTCACAACAATTACCATTTCGATACAAAATTTGCTTCTTTCCAATCTCAGACAATCGCTTCAATAAACTTCCAAATTGACCAGCCCCCCTGTATGTGTGTTATTTCTTTATGTATGGCATGCACACAATGACAGTGACCAACTCCTCCCACAATGTGACCATTCTCACATTGGGCGACGAAGTAGTTTACGTACCATTTGTGATCTCCTGAGCCCGTAGAAAAATAAAGCCTGGAAAAATCCAGTGGATTTTCCCAAAGAAAAAATCTTTGGAGAATTACAGCGAAAACGACTGGAACTACGTAGAAAAATAATTCTAAGGGATTTTGTACTTTTTCCAGAGGAATGACCCAGGGCCGGAGAAAATCCATTGAATTCTCTGGGAAATTCCAGCGGCGCGTAGAAAATCATATTCTGGGAAATTCCAGACAAATTGCTTAAAATTATACCCTGTTTTCAAAAATATAATTCTTTATATTAGAACCTTTCAAATGCCATAAAATTGATATCATTGGAAAGAGAAAAGTTTATTCTATCATAAAATAATTTTTCCTGATTTTTATATATTTTTTAAATATATTATTAATGATGCTTAATATCTCTGGAAATTTTTTCCCGCAGAATGAGCGCCGGGAAATACAGCGTAATTTTCCAGAGAATTCTCTGGAAATTTCCAGTGGAATTTTATTTTTCTACCATGAAAAATTCCACTGGATTCTCCCAGACAAATTGTCTGGAAATTCCCAGCGATTTCTCTGGAAATTTTTTTTCTACGTACCACTGGAATTTCCCAGAGAATTCTCTGGGATTTTCCATAGATTCCATTTATTTTTCTACGGGCTCTGTTTTGGCCTTGTCGGCAATTTTATGACATTTATGACAATCATTCGCACAGAATTAAGACAGGTAAGAGTACCTATATACCATTGACAAAGGGATACAAAAAAAAATAAATTCTTACACATTATCAACGCATTTAATTCTGTTATACGTTTTCCCAAATTTTGATTTATCAATTCGAAATTGTTTCCCATTTATTGGAATCTGGACTTCTAAGAACCTAAATAAGATCATACTCCTTTTTCTGTTTTTACATCTTTTTTTTTTCAGAACCAAATATCCATATTCAAAGGAAAAATGATTTATCAGAATTTTTCTAGGTACATATATTTAGCTTTTCATCTTGGATTTTCAATGAATCTATCAAAATATAAATTAAAAAAAACATTTTCAGAACTTTGCCAACACTTACATCCTGGTGCTTCTGGTATCGGACTCTCTGGTGCTGTTCCAGATGTTCCTGCGATTGTTCGTCGAGCTCGACACCATCAGCTTCTGTTGGTGTGTTATCGTTCGCTATGCCTGGAACTCGGCCATTTGTGTGTCCAACTTGGCCATCATTTCCCTCACCGTTGAGCGCTTTTTCGCCATTGTGTTCCCTCTCCAACATTTGCAAGTAATAATTCTAATAAGGGCTCGGAATTTTCGGAAGACCTGGACCCGGACCCGGAGTTTGTGGACACACCCGGACCGGATCCGGGATCCGAAGTCCGGGAAAAGTCTGGGGTCCTTCAATAAAGGCCGGACCCGGATCCGGGAAAAGTCCGGGTCCGAGCTCTAATCCTAATTTAATGCTTATACTGATATCTAGGTCAAAATTTCCGGATTGTACTACATCAATAAAAGTTAGATAGATATTCGCCTGAAGAGGGCCGAGCTAGATTATCTTGGATGTTTTTATTTCATTTTGCCGATTATCCAACTTTTTTTTATTTCGCAGCGCTCTGAGTTACTGAACCGGTGGAAGGTGATCCTGGCCTGGCTGGTCCCCATCCTTCTGTTCGGCGCCAACCATTTGTACGCCTTGAGGAGCACGGCCCACGATTCCGTGACCATTCGCTTTTCCGTGTCCTCCCAAGCCGACATAAAGTGCAATTATGAGAACGAAAAGAAGTTTGTGGATGTGAGTGGAAAATAAATCATTTATTATAATTTACAAAAAATAATTTTATTATGCTATAAAATTTATTGTCCCCCTTTTAGACATAAAAGATTCCACCATTATTCGCTTTAGATACTCTTCCACTTCCCACGCCTCTTCTTCCAGTTCGTATTCACTTTTCTGGTTGTCACCTTTGTCAACATTGTCATTTTCATCAAATTGCGTGCCAGATATGTGATTATTGGTGGGTATTTTAAATTATTAACTAGGTATATTATTATTGACCATTATAAGGCCATTGATCTATTAAAAAGGAAAAAACAATCACTAAATTTATCTTTAAACTTTATTCCTATATAAAAATAATAATTTAATCATTTTATCATTATCAGAATGTTATTATTTTTATTTTTATTATTGATTGATTTCGATCGATTGAACAGGCCAATCCGGTCCGGTGGAGATGCGTTCCACCAACGTGCTCCTGGCGGTGATCCCGGTCGTGTACATTCTGCTCAACTTGCCCTTCAGCATCAAGAACCTGATCAAGCAGTTCCAGTCCAACTCCTCCAGCAACTCCTTCATCATTGGCCATTATCTTTTTGTCACCGGAAGCTACTACTTGTTCTGCCTGAACTTTGCCATGAACTTTGTCATTTACTCCTTGATAAGGTCTGATTTAGTTCAATTTATTTAGAATAAAAATTATTAAAGAAATACAATTACATCTTATCCAAATGCTGACAGGAATTCGAAGTCCGAAATGACATCGATGACTCTCTATTTCTAGATATACACTATAAATAAAAAGATAATTAAATCGGTTTTTTATATATAGAGTTATCTTTTCTCTTTCTACATATAATAATTTTGAATTTAGCTTTTTACAGTCCATAGAAATGTGTTGGGAGTTAATCACAAAAAATAACAAATTCTATTCTTTTTTAATGCAACTTTAAGGGCCGCCGTAATATCTAACGATAGTGAGAATCATTTCTTTGAAATTATTCGGACCATAATTATCCCCATTTCAGCCCCAAATTTCGGCGTGCTCTTTGCCAAGTTTGGTTCTGCCAAAAGAGGGACAACAGACTCAGTTCGGCAACAACGAGAAGGACCACAGTAACCGATCTGAACCCCGTCAAGAAGCTCAGTCGTGGTCTGACCACAAAGATCCATGCCATCTCCAGGGACAGGGCAATGACAAACGTGTTTTAAGGGGTTGTACGACATTTGCGGCCCCGACATTTGCGGCTATCGCTATATCTCGGTTAGAACCAAACCTAGAGAAATAGTTTTGGTGTCAAAAAATAGAGCAAAAAATTAGCTAAAAATTGGCCCTAAGCTCGCTCGAATTGGACAACTGTGAAAAAAGTTATGGCCAAAATAACGATTTTGGCCAAATCCAAGGTATTTTGGCCATAACTTTTTTCGCAATAGACGAATTTGTGTGTGCTTTGGTTCATTTTATAGCTAATTTTTTGCTCTATTTTTTGACACCAAACCCATTTTTCTAGCTCCCATTTGAACCGAGTTATAGCGAATGGGCCGCAAGTGTCGGGGCCGCAAATGTCGGCACACCGTTTTAAGGAATAAAATTGTACATTTATTTTAGGATTTTCACACTAACACTAAACTTTGATCTGATAATCTGATTGTTCTTTCATTTCATATTATTTTTTGCTTATGATATTTGGCCATAAATTTTATTTTTCATACAAGAGTTAGCCCAGCCATCCATCCATCCTAGATTAAAATTTGAGAGTTCAAATTTTATATGCTAATCATTTTTCAATCTTTAAACTGACATTAACAGCATCACCATCCTCATCTTCATAATTATGATTGTCATCTTCACTCTCTGCGGAACAACACAACTTGTCCGCCCTCCGGCACTCCTCGCTCACGCACACACTGAATTGGCTTCCATCGCCCTTTTCCGTCAGCTGTTCTCCGGGTACTGCTAGCCAAGGCTGGATGGTCACCCTCCGGGCGCCCAATCTCTTCACAAACATTTGCAAGTCGTACAGCAAACTTCGGAGCTGTTCTTGACCGCTTTCGTCCACTTTGATATGCAAAAGGACATCGAATTCATGGCCAGGCCATTTTCGGAAGATGTGGAGGTGGGAACAGCGGAGGGCAGGGAACTATTTGAGGGGAGGAACAGGGAGTAAAAAATAAAAATAATTTTATAAATTACAACTTTAACATAGTATTTTGATGTGATTTGCTAAAGTTATAATATTCACCCTTTTTTCAATTTCCGCCTTGAATTGGGCCTCTCTTTCACCCTTCGGCGCATCACATAACAGCAAAAATGGCACATTTTGAAAGACTAAAAAATAAAGCAAAAATACACCAAATCCATTGTTAATATTTACAAATTGGTAATACGATGAAGGACAGCAACACACACATTCCAGCTCCTAGATAACGGTCCAACAGGGTGACCAATTCTCCATTCGTTTGACTTAACCAAGGGAAAATTCATAAAAATTTTATTTTGGGCTCATTTTTCAAAGAAAAACAAAAACAAAAATATTAATGGAATTTTTTTGAAATTACCTTTCAATGTTAAGAAAAGTGCTTTAATGAAAATGTCATAAAATTAATTCAAAAAATAATAATTTTAGCATATTCCGATGTCAATCTAGATAGTAAAAAGATCATTAAAAACACACCTGAAATAATAATTCGCAGCTGCCAATGACAAAGTTACTATGGAAGGACCAAAATGTAAAATGTGTCGTCGAAGGGCCGAAATGGATGGAATTTGCAGGGACCGAGGGGAGCAAAGCAGAAGGAACAGTTTGAAGAAGAGGTTGAGCACCACGGTGGCCAGGAACAGCTCGGAGAAGCGGGAGCTGGAGTCGGAGCAGGTGATGGCCTCGAGGGCGTGGGTGAAGTTGACGAACACCAGGGCCTGGAACACGGAACTGGCGATGATCAGCAGCAGCGGGGTCAGCTCCGACCGGGCGATGGGTTGTTGGTCCTCAAGTGCGGAATGGGTTTGTTGGTCAACAAATATGTGAAAGGGTAAAGGATATTAAATCACAAAATCGGTAAAAATATTTCCATGCATCAAATTGTGGGAATATTTCACTTTTTGGTGTGTTTGTTTGCTCAATTAGTATTAGTGATACATTTATTCTCCATTATGTATATCTTGCATCCTATTCTAATTAATACTTTCGGATTTGGATAATACTTTATTTTGTATATTGTCGACTTTTCAAGAGCATGAAAACACAAGATCTTAAAATTTTCAAAAACAATTTGGCAAATCTTGCGAAAATTATGAACATATACTGAATTAAGCCTTTGTTTGGTCAAAATCCAAGCCCTCTCATTATTTTGGCTCTTATTACTTTTATCGAAAATTTACTCACCGAAAATAACCATTTGTGGGCATTGACCGAGTCCGCTTTGGCAATCAGCAGGAAAATTGTGTCGAAAATGGTCAGACCCCCGAGATGGCTGTGATTGTGCAGAATGGCCAAAAGTTGGACCGAAAAGAGCAAAGACACGATGGCATACAAAAAGGCAGAAAGTTTATTGACGCGAAGTTCGGTTGATCCATCATCATCTGTCGTCGTTGTGAGTTCCCCTCTCTCCGACGAGTGAGTTTTTGTGTCATTCTCTACCATAAGAACATTGGTTTCGGGCAATGGCAATGGAACCCGTTTAGGGTTTTCATTAACAAAACCCATAAAATCTGAAATCGTTGAAACAAAAGTGGGGATTAATTTCATTTGGTTTTCAGCTAATATCAGGTTAGTTTTCTCACTCAGCAAATAATTCAGGATCGTGTTAAAAAATATTTTCCGATTTTTTCATTTTCGATGATACAAATCAATAAAAAAGACAATATAAACAGTCCAAAAAGGATTCAAAAAGCGAATACCCACCATCTGCACCCCCATCACGACTGTTATCGCTTATCAAATAGATTATTGGACGAAAATTCTCTCTGTTCTGTTCAAGCAAAATGGGGAAAAAAGATAACGTGGGATTACCGAGGGATATCTATATATATTTTCTTCGAAATTTTACCTATAAATTCCAATGCATTAAGTCCAACTAATAATATAAATGACAAAATTGATAAAAATTTAATGAATGGATACAGAACATGGTTTGATTTTTGGTTTTTTGAATTGCTTATGCTCAACATAATGAATATGATTTTAATAAATTTTTGTCTATCCCGAAAAAACCGTAAAATTGGAAAAAGAAAAAAAGAAAATTAGAACAAAAAATTTCAAAAATTCGACGTCTAATCATAATCATAGGAAAGGGATCGACGGATGAAATATAGTTCAGCAGAGTGGTGGAAATAAAGGTCAATGCTGGACGAAGCGAAGGTTTGGACAAAAGCTGAAGGAGATGGTTATCTTTTGTTGTTGTGGCCAAGGAATCGAAAGACAAATAAATGAAGTCTTCCCAATTTTTCCTTGTATTTTTCTTTCTTTTTTTTAAAGTTTATTTATTTAAAAGTATATATTTTGGAAAAAAGAAAGAGTAATGCAATAATAAACTAATAAGCGAGAACTGATATGGATAAAATCGAAACAGGCCTAAAATCAACCTGAATCGAGCAGAGAGAACATCGGTCGATCAAATCCAAGAAACTCATCGATTATCGAATCCCAAAAATAACGAAGTAAGCTTTTCCTAAAAAGAGTCACTCTAGCATTGGGATAAAACTGGATCCCTTTTATCTCGAATATAATCTACGATGAAAATAAATTATATTTTTTCCATTATAATATCAGACGAAATTTGTTGCGAATTGATCTGAAATGTCGTATAAATCTCTCCCATAAAGCATCATCTTGGCTTTCCCGATCAGAATTCCTTTTCGGTGCTGTCGCGTTATCCAAAAAATGCCACAATGCGCGTTATCCAAAAAATGCCATAACTCAAAAAATGACATAATGCGCGTTATCCAAAAAATGCCATAACTCAAAAAATGACATAATGCGCGTTATCCAAAAAATGCCATAACTCAAAAAATGACATAATGCGCGTTATCCAAAAAATGCCATAACTCAAATGT
>LDKF01000720.1:1383-24092 GCA_001026735.1 Rotylenchulus reniformis | reverse complement strand
GTTCCTTTTCTCTTTGGCCCAACCAAAGTGAAGTGCCAGAACAAGATGGGGAATTCGTTGTCGGACCACAAGAAATCTTAAAAGTCAATTTGAAAAAATAAAAGTTCATTTTCGAACATCAAAACCTGAGCCAATCCAGAATAGCAAGCAGGTCATCAGTCGTTTGAGCAGTCAGAAACATCAACTTAATCAAAATAAATTTTAAAGCATTTATGAACTTATAATCAACGTAAAAAAGCTAGAGAATTCCGAACCTTCTCTGACCGAACATATGTACAGTGTCCGCCAACGCTGCCCTACGATTCGTCCAACCTACGATTCGTCCTTCTACGATTCGTCCAACCTACGATTCGTCCCACCAGCCAAAAACCTACGATTCGTCCCACCAGCCAAAAACCTACGATTCGTCCAACCTACGATTCGTCCCAACCAAATTTCTATTATTTCGGCCTGAATCTCAACATTATCAACCGGCTACTTATAGAAAAACCGGCGATCTATATTCACCTTAGGCCAAATGCAATGTTCAATAGGTGCGGGTTGGATGATTTTTAGATTTTTTAATGCAAAATTTGTTAATATTGGGCTCGCCGAAGGCGAGCTCAACAATAAGAAATTTTGCATTAAAAAATCAAAAATCATACAGCACTCACCTATTGAACAGTCCTTCCTCATTTTTTCCCTTTAATATTGATTTTTTGCCTATAATAGAAATTTGGTTGGGACGAATCGTAGGTTGGACGAATCGTAGGTTTTTGGCTGGTGGGACGAATCGTAGGTTGGACGAATCGACAGGGCGCCGTCTGCCAATGTTATCTCGCACTTTTCCTTTTTTCCTCGCCGCGAAAAGATAATATAAAATTGAAGGGAAAATCATTCGCTTCATAAAATTGATGGTTCAATGCGTTTCTCCGGCGCCCAATTTTTATTCTTTACATTTATTTAAAAATTTCGATTTCTTTAGTTTGTATTTCAATCGATTGACATCCAAATTTTCCTGCGTTATAATTCGATTCCATAGCCATAAACCTTTCAATCCCTGATTAACAAGTGACATTTACTCATAGATTGGTAATATTCACACAATGATCGTATTATTCTCCAAATGATTTTTCGATAATTTTCTTTAAACTTTCATGGTTAATCATATGCTCCTCTGTGCTTTTGGTCCCTACCATGCTGAACAAGCCCCGTCCCCGGATGAGCATCCGACCCGTACATTCCCCGCCTCTCTTTCGCCGACTGCATCCGTCCAATTCGATGAAACTGATGTCCACAAGCGGAACTCGGATCTGGAGGCCCGGGGGCAAAAAACCATCGCCAATGATCAGCTTGGAGTGGCGGACCCGAGCAGTGGCATAGGCCAGAGGGATGGGCATGGAAAGTCCAGTACGCTTGAACAGGCACAGCTGATCGGGTGGGGGAAAATCAAAATAAGTAGCTATTTATAGGGAAAATGATAAGAACAAATATTTTAGTTAGATCAAGCAATTGTAAGGGAGAAGAGGAAATGCCTCCCTAGAGTGATTTCCACCCCATGAAAAGTATCCATTAAAGGGCGGGCGAACGTGATCGCTGTACTTTAGTGGATAAGAACACTCCCCCCGGCGGATTGGAGAGACGTGGGTGTGAGTTCCACCGGCGGTCTAACGTTTTGGCCAAGCTTTAGTCGACCTATAGTCCATGAATTATACTTATAAATACTAGTGCATCATCCTACATCGACGCATCCGGTATCCTGCTTTCCCCAGAAAACATAATTGTATTATTTCTTCAATTTACTTACATCAACTTGCCAGTTGGCATTCAGCCCGGGCTCCATTTTATTTCCATCCATTTTTGGGGCCCAAAATCGTTTCTTTGGTGATTCTTGGTTGAAACAGGGAGGTGGTTCCCAGTATTCATCCAAGGATGGCAACGGATCCGGACGACGAAGTAAAGGAATCCTTTTCGAAGATATTGGACACCAATAAGCCATTTTCTTTACTTACAATACCTAAATTATAAAATAGATAATATAAATCGGAGAATCAATCGAACACACATAAAGGGACAAATAATTTTACAGTATTGATGTTTTGTCCTGTTGGTTAACGAAGAAGGCATGGCCATATTAAAAAGGTTTACTCGAAATGAAGATTTCAATTTAAATTTAAACTCACGAAGGAGGATCTAATGCTATCAACTGGATTATAATTTTTTTTGACTATTTTTTTTGAATTTAAATGTCTTTTCCCCATCGATGATGGATTGTTCTCTGATGAATGTTTGTGCTCGGCCATCACTCATTCATTTGCAATTTGCATGGTCCCTTCGTAACAGAATTGTCGCGGTCTTTCTAATCCGATGATCGCGGAGAAACTTCAACAACACTTCAACCGATCGGGCGGATAAGAGGAATAGAGATGAGCCAAGGATCAGAGTCAAGAACTCGAGAAAGAAGAAGAACGAAGGAGGAGAATGAAAGTGGTGGTGATGTTCAAAAGTCCGCAGAGAAAAAAAAACAAATGGGACAAATGACATTGTGGAATGAATAATGGGGGTCAAAAATAGTTTGTATACAAACCAGGTCCAGTGTCAGATATGGTTTGTCCTGTATGTACGGGGTAGGAAAAATCAAGAACACGGAAACATGAAATTTATAAAGTATTTTGGGGATTCGGAAATTATAAAGACGTATGTAAAAAAAGAAAATTTGCTCATTGTTTTATTTTATATCTGAACGAAATCAATTGAAATTTTTACTTGTAAAATATTGTTTTTGAACAATATCATAGATAACCGTGTCGGAATATATCAGAATCCCTTGGAATTATTTATATGTTTTAAAAAATAAAATAAATTTTACACCAAATGCATGTAAAATTAAGCAATTAAAAATACATTAATAAGTTCCTTAAAAATAAAATGATAATCACAACCACTAAAACATCATTGGTTTTTTAAGATATTTGATTTCACACCAAAATACATTTTTTTTTGGAAATTTAGGGGATATTTGTTGTGGACACATTGATGTTGCGCATTGGGTGCATTTGATCGACGGCGGATGTTTGTGCCATTTTCACAACAAACCATTCGCGGATGGTCTGATTGATTGCGATGCGATATTCTTTACTAAATGGGAAGCAAATTCAAAATTAAAAAATAATAATTAAAATTTGCCTGAATCCATAGAGCAAAAGGGGCTGCGAAGCACTGGTGATGACGGAGAGCAAGCTGGCCGCGCAGTTGACAATGTACTCGGTGGGAGGCGAGAATTGGACAAAAGTGATCAGCCACTTGATCAGAGAGGTCAGGATGTGGCCGAACAGAATGGTGGCCATGATGGCGAAGAGTGAGCGGAACATACGCTCGGTGTAGGAGGGGAGCGAAGGGTCTGGAAATTGGAAATCGGGAGAAACTCTGAAAAATTAAGGAAATTCGGTCGGAATTGTTATTTTATAAGAAATTCAAAGATGCCTGCCTAAAAGTAATAAAGATTAAAATAAATAAATTTACCACTTTGTTGGTCCCGGACTTTCCTTTTGATCTCTCTGATTTTGTGCCAAATAATTGCGTAGAAAAACAGCGAAATAACATTCATGAGAATGAACAAAATGGCTATTCGTCCACTTAGCGATTGGAATAAATCGGCCATGGCACACCAGACGGGACTAATAATTTTTAATAAAAATATTAAATATTCTAAAACTTACACTTCCAGATGAGAAAGGTCTTCATTAACAATAAGAAACATGTTTACCACTGTGTAAACAACTATAATAGTGCCCAAAATAGCAAGGTAGGAAGTTCGATTTCGGGTCTTGTATCTAAAAGAAATTATATACTGTAAAATTGTTTTTTCTACCTAAAAGTTAGGAATGGATTTTTTATTTGAAACGAAAAAAAGTGTTCGTTGAAACGAGAGAATGCTCATGAAAAAGTGTTGAAGAAAACGAAAAGAGTGCTCATGAAAAAGAAAATGAGTGCTCATTGGTACTGTAGCACGACCGCTAACTTTTGGGTAGAAAAAACAATACTAGAGTAAATTAATAAAAATGAATTGGTGAAATTATGTTGAATAAAGATTTCTGCTTTAAGGGAAAATTTGAACCTAAAAACGGCATTTATAAATTAAGAATGTAAATGGAAAACAGAACAAGAACTTTGATTTCGGGGGAGGATAGAGAATAATTTTCGATTTTAACCCCACAAACTATCATAAATCACCTCATGGGAAAGGCCACACTGATCAGACGATCCAAGCTGATCGCAAAGATGGACATTCGGTTGAGGGTGAAGCCGACCATGGGGATCAGCTGGAAGGGTACACATTGGCCGAGAGGAATCTGACGGGCCAAGGCCAAGAAAATGCCGAGGGACACAATTCCGCCGGCACAGTAAACCACGACAGTCCAGGCATCGAACACAATCAGCAGATGGCACACATTGCGCGAGGAGCTGATGAGCGGGGAAAATGGTTGGGAAGATCAGTAGTCACTGTTCTATATATTATGTTTTGAAATAATTATAAAAAATAAATAATTTGATATGCCGCTTGAAGTCGAAAAACTCTCATCTTCCTTTAAAATTCGAAAATAAGAAATTACCTTTTCATTCTATTCGACGCCAAGATCAGTATTCCACTAAAACCGATGCCCAATGCACAAACGATGGCACGGGTCCAAATAAATGCAGAAACGGATTCCATTTCCATAGCCAAAATTTTGAATTTCCTCTATTAAAAATATAACTATTGAATATTATATTGTTGAATATCAAACTTAAAATAAAATAAAAAGACACTGCCTTCTTAAACTCGGAAATTTTTTCAAAGTTTAGCATATGCAAAATGCAGCTTCTAAAATAGTAAATTATTTTTTGTTGAAAAGATTTTCCATTACTTCTCATTTCTTTGAGAATTTACTTTATAATTATGAATGGATGTGTTGAATGAAAAGGGCATTTTTATTACTATCCATCTTGTTAAATATTTTATCCATGTAATTTGCCTTCGCGGCACATATTCCAATTGAATTCGTCGTGTCCCATAATTAAATAAGCCAACTTGCACAACAATTATCTTTTTTTCTTACTTTTTCTTACACGACATTGTATTTTTTAGGTTTCCATTCCATTGACAAATGTCAATAGCAAATACATGAAGAAATGACGCATAACTTCAAATTTATGGCTGGAAAAAAAGTCCAGCCATAACAAAGTTATGGCTGGGACCTCCGAAATTTGAATGAATAAAAGCCAGATCCTGCCAGATTGATGCGGTGAAACATTCAATTCCTTCTCTGATACAAGCAGCCTCAGACGGATCAAAAGAAGAGACAATCTTAATTTAAAGAATCAAATAAAAACAAAAATCTAAAAAACCGTTTTTATGCTCTCAAAGTGTTCATTGTAGTATGAAATTGCGGAAATCCATGAGCACCACCTAGTAAGACAGGGCTTTGGAGGCAAGGGGATGTCCGGAAATTGGTTTCGGAATTTTCGAATGCGCGAAGGGCATTTGTTAAAAATCTGCTTTGTTTTCGCTATTAATTTATCTGGTCCAGGAAAAAGGTCCCTGATTTTTTCCGCCACCCTATGGAGCCCGTGTGCCAGGCATGTAATATGCAATAAATTTGGCAGGAAAACCTTAATTTTTTAATTTTTGTCAAATTTCATATTTTTAAAAATACTTTCAAATCTTTGATTGACTTTTTCATATAGGATGCTCCGTCGGTAACAGCTCACAAAGCTTTTTTTATCCAATTCAAATGTTTCTCAAAATATTAATTTACTTTTATAAAACAAAAAATAATACAAATTCCCTCGTTAACAAATCTCGCGACTGTTGCATAGTCAACTTTCTCCATCATTTTGACCGAGACAACTTCGGTGGGTGCCATTTCTGCCCGTCAAGTTTGCCAATAAGCAAATTAGATATCGATCTGCCTTGTTTGTCCGTAGTTTCAACCACAGACAACCAAAAATATGCATTCGAAAATTCTTTTTTGATAAGTTCCACTTTCTTTAATCTTTTTTAGCAAAATGTTAAAAGTAAACCTGGTTGAAATTAATTTCCAAATAATTTCCCATAGTCTGTTTGCATGGAATTGCTTTTTCCCAGTATTTGTCCAAAAAGTTGCGAAATGTTTGATTATCCAATTTATTGAAGGGGATGTTTGCCGCCACCATTGCTTGGCAAAGCTCGAGGGAGAATTGATCCGGGATGTTCGTGTCCGCTGGTGTCAAGAACTGCTGCTTTTGTCTTTGCTGTGTCGCTTGTTGCCGCTGAACATTCGCTTGATGTTTCGCCGTTTGGTCATGTTGCTTGAGTTGAAAAAATTTCTCTGACGGTGCCTGTCGTTTAGTAAAAAATTATATTTTCGTTGACCCAAAAAAGTTGTTGCCTGTTGTCCACAGGGTTGGCAGAAAATGACCTTTCCATCTGTTGTATAGATGGAATTTCCGTTGATTCTGTTGATCCAATCACGAAGCCACGTCGCTTTTGATTTAGTTTTCGGTATTTTTAGCTAATAATCTGAAAAATTTGTTACTTTTTTCGAAAAATCCTCCAAAAATGGCAAAATATGGACGAAATATGGAATATGGACGAAAAGTCCGAAATATGGAAAAAAATATGGAAAATATGGATTATAAAATGATGTCTAGAAGGTTCCAATAAAGCTAAAAATGTGTTTTACGTGATTTTCAGGCCATTATGAGTGCGCAGAAAAAATATGGATTTCCATATGTTTGGACACCCTAGATAATTAATAACCTAGTAAATGCATATAGCAACAGGGGCTGGGAAGCCCTGGTTAGGACGGACAGCAGACTGGCCACACTGGTCAAGATGTACTCGGCAGGGGCCGAGAATTGGACGGTGCCGACCAGAGTCTTGACAATGCCAGCAGAGGCTTGACCGAGCAGAATGGTGGCCATGATGGCGAAGAGGGAACGGAAGATACGCTCGGTGTAGGAGAAGGAAGAGGAGGAGGATGAGAAGGAGGGGAAGGAGGAGGAGGAAATGGCTGAAAGTGAACTCGAAAAAAAAGTCCATAAAATCAAAATGTTCATAATGGATCTTAGTGGTAAAAAATGGCATAGTCCGAGAAGTTGGAAAGCTGTAAACTTAGAGATCAAAAAAGTAAAAATATCTAAAATAAAATAATTACTATCTAACTTACGTTTTCGAGGGTCCTGCTGTTTTATTATTGTCTTTTCTCTCTAATTTTGATCCAAATAATTGCGTATAAAAAGAGCGAAATAAAGTTCATGGCATTGATCGAAATGGACATTGGGCCATTTAAGGATTGGAACAGATCGCCCATGGCACACCAAACAGGGCTGAAAACAAAATTGAAAATTTATTATGAAAGTCCAAAAACCCACACTTCCGGATGCGAAAAGTCCTCTCTGATGATAAAATACAGATTTGCAGCGGTGTAACCAATTGCTAGGATGACCAAGGTGCCAATGTATATATCTAATGGATGGAAAAAATCGAATTAATTTAATGTATTAATCTAAATATATTGCTCAAAAGAAAATTATCAAATAGATAAAATAAAGATAATCTTTTAAACAGATAAAAGCTTACTGGAGAGGCAACACAATGCTGATCAATCTATCCAAACTGATGGCGAACATGGACATTCGGTTGAGGGTGAAGCCGACCATGGAGACCAGCTGGAAGGGCACACATTGGCCGAGAGGAATCTGACGGGCCAAGGCCAAGAAAATGCCGAGGGACACAATTCCGCCGGCACAGTAAACCACGACAGTCCAGGCATCGAACACAATCAGCAGATGGCACACATTGCGCGAGGAGCTGATGAGCGGGGAAAATGGTTGGTTGGTAACACATGAATTAGGCATTATTGTTTAATATAGTAATATTTAAATATTGGACAGAAAGCAAGAGTAAAGAATAAATTTATTTAGAAAAAAGAAAATAACAAGATTAAATATCCAAAATGGATCTATGGAGGAGCACAATAAACTCTCTATTCTTTCGATGTAAAATGTAAAAATTCTTTTGAATTGAATTAGCTTTTAAATGTGTACATAATACATATCAGTTGGGATGAATTATAGCTTACTTAGAAGTTAATATTCAGAATGTAAAAATGGTTTGATTTGAAAACTGTGAGGGTTAGCCATTTTATTGCAATCCCATATACCGTATTCTCTCTAATAGAAGGGCCTCTCTAATTGAAGAGGCCTCTCTAATAGAAGGGGCCCCCTGTGAGGGGATCGAAAAATAGAAGGGGCCTCTCCAATTGAAGGGGCCCCTCTAATTGAAGAGGCCCCTTTTTTAGTGATGAGCCATTTTCTCAAAACCATATATGAATATTTAGCTTTTTTGGACTATATAAATGGGTATTTTGATAAAAAAATTGATAATTTTTCAAGAAAAAAAATAATTTTGAAAGGATTTTTGACGAAAATAATGTTGATCCCAACAGTGCAACAAGATAAAACTATTAATAAAATATCAAAATTTTTTAATCTTTTTCTTGCACCCTTAAAAATTATCAGCCTTTGAAAAATAGAAGGGGCCTCTCTAATTGAAGGGGCCTCTCTAATAGAAGGGGCCTCTCTAATAGAAGGGGCCCCTTGGAAGGAGGTTGAAACAATAGAAGGGGCCCCTTCTATTAGAGAGAATACGGTATTCGTGTATTTGGTTGGGCTTTACAAGGGTCCCAAGAAGGGCTCTCGGCTCGAGACTCTTGGGACATTTCTGGATGGTAAGACAAGAGATGAATGCTCTGTTCATAGTGGCCAGGACCTTAATTCTTTTCAAATTATTAGTTGCTAAACTCCTCATTCTTAAGCTCAAGGGGCCCATTACTAATTAATTAAGTAGTGGAAATGTAAAATTTTTTAAAAATTCTACAAATAATATAACACGAAAAATTTATTGAATGACAAATATAAAACATTTATATTTTAGAATAATTTAAATAACCCTAAAAAAGTATTGGAAATGTAAATTTTCCAAAAATTCTACAAATAATATAACACGAAAAAATTTAATTAAATGACAAATAAAAATTAAAAAAAAAGATTTAATAAATAATTTTAAATTACTTTTTCAGTTTTTTCGATTCCATTATCAATATCAAATTGACCCAGATGCCCAATAAACAAACAATGGCACGGGTCCAAATAAAAGCCGAAACGGAGTCCATAGTAAAAAATCCACAATATGCTTTTAAGAGCTTTTATTGGATTTATTCTTATTTATATTGCAGTACTTTTCCTATCCTTCGTGTGAATTCATTTGTATTTGAATATGTTTATCCTTTTCCGTGTGAACATTTTTTGTCCCAATAATTAATTTGTTGGAAAATTATCAAAGTTAATTGATACAGTTTAGAGAACAAAGATTTTGTATCAATTAATGATTGTCAAATGGGAATTGTACTTATATCATCCAGTGTTGGGAAAAAATGCACCAAATCTAATGAAATTTTGAAATTGGATTCTGATCTGGCACAAATGCTCCTCCTAAGGCTTGTGAGTATAACAGCAATTTGTTGGGAAGATCGTTTGGAAACATGGTTAACAAGGTTCCAACAAACTGAAAACATCAGTACAATGCTATGGGATTTTCATTAAATGGAATTTAAAGGTAAAAAATCTGAAATTTGGCAACCTTATTGGGCCCCTGAATCAAATTCCTTTGAAACAAAATTAGGTAACTTCAATCTACAAGGCATAAAAATAAAAGAAAAATTTTACTGTGTATTTTTCTTGACTTATTTTTTTAAATCAAAAATAATCTTAGGGTGTATCAAAAGTTAGTGTCCTTTTTGTCAATTTTTAAATACATCCATTTTCTTTATTATTAGTTAATAGCAATATGTATAACTAGTACTAGTTATAAATATTTTTAAATTTAAAAACACATACATAATAGTTTGCAATATCTTCATTTATTTAATGTTAACGTCAATTTTCATATGATATTTTCGAACATTTTATATCATTTCATAAATAAAATTAGCGCAAAAAGCCCAATGAATGGAAATTTATTTTGCTTCTATGAATTTATGGCGAGAAGTTTCCGTCTTGAACTTTCTCTATACACTTTTTCTCTGGGTGCGCTTTTGTTTTCTATTTTTCTATCACTTTAGTGAAAGATTCTTCATAAAATAATTGATTCAAAGCAATTCAAACGGCTCCCAATTTTTAGTTTAAAATATCTATTGTGAACAATTTTCAAAATCAGTTTAAAGAAAAATTACAAAATCCGAAAATGATAGTCCCTTCTCAGAAAGGAAAGATACTAAAAAGAGACCAAAATGACGAATAAACCATTAAAAAAAAATATTCCTTCCAAAGTAATCATCTCAACTTCAGGCTGTATAATAAGTTCTGAATCTACTTTTCCTTCTCGTATTTTTTCTCTCCTCCGTGTTCTTTCGCTTTTTTCTGTCAATTTTGTACTGCACAAATTCCTTCAAATCGTGTATTTCTTTCGCGATTTTGGCCATCGTGTTTGGCTTCATCGAGTTGTCCCTGCCCCTTTTGTACAATCGTTTCATCCGATTAAATTTGTACTCATTTTTGGGGCTTCCAAGACGGTATTCCAGAATTTGGAGGCCATTCGGAAAGTTGGGCATGAAGAACTTTTTGACCAGTTTTCGAAGCTTTGGGTCATCGTGGTGCTCACAGCAAAACAGAAGGTCATCGATGATTTGCATGGTTTCTTAAAGGGATGATTATTTGTGTGAGTGATTTGTCTTTATACTAAACCATGCAAAAATTAATAAATTGTTGGAATTGCAACCTTTCAATTCGTCGGTAAAATCAATGGTAATTGCATTTTCTTCGGCTTGTAAAAGATATGAAGTTGAGCTGAAATAATGGAATTTATTTAAAAAGTTGCCAAATGGTCCAAACTTAAAAGCTTGCTAATCCAAAAATATAAAAGGCAAACATGTGGTTTCGAGAAATAATTTTCATTAATTTTCTAGGGATTTCGAAAAAGGTAAAAAAGCAAAAAAATCAGAACTATTTTTCTGCATATATTTTATATTTTAAAGTAATGGCCTAGCAAGCTTATGAAAAGTTAACTTCCTAGCACCACATTAATTTAAAATCCAAAAAAATACATAGTGACATTGTATAAAAACAGCCTAAACCGTAGAAATAAAAATTTATTTTTGGCGCTATGATTGCATGAATGATCGAAGGTGGTGATTTTAACAAATGACTTTTAATTTTACTTTCTCAGCCTGTATATTATTTTCTAGCGAATTACCCTAACACAAAACAGACAATTCCCTTCAAAATATCATTAAAAATGCATTTCTATCGAGTAACTTTTTTATTTTATGTATTTTTTAGAATTGAAGAGAGAGAAAGATTAGATGATAAAAAAATAATTGAAATTTTTAGCATAATTAACCAAAATAAAATTATCTTCTTTGAGTCGATAATTGTATGCATTACTATACGGGAAATTGGTTCATTGTTAAATTATATTTGATTAATTGTAAATAAATAGGTGAAATATTTATTTTTTTCTTCACATTTTCCCAAATTTCCCCCCGCCATCCTCAATTTTTGTACTCACGGGAACTCGTCGCAGTTGTTGTGCCGATAGTCCTGGTACAAATACAGCAGGTCGTCCGCCCTCCTCTTGGTCCCTATGATCCCCTCAAAATAGTTCCGGACCCGGGCATTTGCCTTCGCTTTTGTCAGCAAATGATCGCCCAAAATTGCCATGGAACAGTTCCATTGGTGTTCCAGGTCCAACTTGGGTCCGAGCAATTTGGTCCATGCAGCCAACGGGAAATTGGCACCTTCCTGAAACCAAAAATTGTAATGAAAAATTATTTTAAATGTCGTAGGGCATCTTCAAGGTCGTGGAAACTGATCGTTCCTTCCTGTTGAAGTGAATATTTGTTGGTTGGTGTTTAATCAACTTCATAATTAAATTAACTTTCTCCCCGTTAAATACAAATTTAAATTCCATCTTTAAAATTAAAATAAGGAATCGGCAGGGGTCACATGATCGGGAATGTTGATCCCAAGATCCGATCAAAAACTGGGAAATTAGAATCCAATTTTTTCAAATTTCAGTGCGAGCTAATAAGTAGATTGTCAGGCACGGGATCACCTGGTTAAAGTTTAAATGAAATATCGAATCAACTGTATTTTTCTACCTTTTCGAACTCTGATTATTATTTGCAAAAATTCGATTTGAATTTTTATATTTTGGTTTTTATCTTTTTAATTGCCCATTGTGAATTTCCTTTTTTATATTTGCGAAACTCCCCTGATATGAATTGGCCAAGATGTCCCCCATGTGCATGTAAAGGGCCATTGATGTGCAGAGTTTGTACAGCTCATACGGGGTCAGCACAACCTCTTTTTTGACCGGCGAGGGTCCGATCTTGGCACCGACGGCCACATCGGAAGCAATAAAAATAATTGCCAAAGCAAAAAATAAAATGACAGTTGGCTGTATTAGTAATATTTTTAGCATAATAATTGATTATCTAAAAAGAAGGAGAAATGGACAATTTTGTGAGATTATACAGTATTTTATTTGCCAAAATATAATGGACTTCATGTAAAAAATTGTGAATAAACAAAATTATAATGAAAATTTTTTTAATTTTTTTTATTCCAAAATATTTCCGCCAAAAATTCATTGCCAACGGATTCTATCAAAATTTGAACCAGAATATGAATATATTTATTGAGAATGTTAATTGGATTCTACTTTATTAGGATAACAGTGAATAAAACTTAAAAACTTTTACAAAATCGTAAAACTCATTTAAAAATGAAAGAATTTGGGCAACAAATGCCAAAATTAGCGGTGGCATCTCCTTGGCGCAAAATTTTATCAATTTGATGCCAATAAAATGGAACGAGTGGGAGGATAATCAATCATAGAGAATGGGAAAGGGGAGTGCCAAATTCAAAGATGTATTCTCTATTTTGGAATTTTTTACCAATTATATAATCCCAATAATAATTTATTTGTTGGCAAATATCCTTTAACATAAATCGAACACAAAATGAAATGAATTATTTATTACATGTAGTCAACAAAATTTGTAAGGACGAAAATGAAATTATTTTCTCTGAACATTTAATGCCAAAAGTATGCAACTTTTTGAACGAAAAAAAACCAAAAATATTTAAATAAGGACAATCTGCCTAATATTATTATTCTTTTATTTTGGTTTGGAAAGATGAATTTAATTATGCAGAAATGGGAATGAAATTTTAAATTATTTAGTGAAATACAAGTACACTGGATGGATTGAGCACTAAAAAATTATTTTGATATCAAAACTCAAAAATGCAATATAAAAATAAATAAACAGATATTGGTGAAAATTATTTAGGTAAATTTTTTGCACCCTGAAAATTCTATCCATAACCGCTTTTCAACTTCGTTGTTCTTCTCTTTATTTCCAGTTATCAAATGCTTTATTTCATGAATATTGTTCAACCAATTGCTTCAATTGTGCAATATTTTTATGGAATTTTTCCAACTTTTTTCCCTCCAAATTAGGATCACTGATCAGTTCCTCATATAACGCGTTGAGTTGATCAAAGTTGAAAAAGAACGGTCCGAGTCTAGCCCGCAGAAAATTGATCCCATCGGGAAAATCATTGGAGTAAAACTTTTCGCGGTAATCGTCAAGGTATTCGCAGCATTTCAGAAAGTCATCGATGATTTGCATCGCTTCTTAAGGGGAAAAATTGGTAAATGTGACTACTGACTACCCATGAGGTGTTTGGAAACCTTTCACTTCATCCGAAAAATCAATGAAAACTGCATTTTCTTCAGCTTCCAGAAGTAAAAAGATGATCTGAAATGAGGAAAATCCATAAAGTAAAATGTTCAAAATATTTGCAGCAGTGTAACTAATAAATAATAATTTCTGATGTGTTTTACTAATTAAAATTTTAATCAAAAAAACTTAAGTAAATTTCAATATTCGATAAATGTCTATCTTCAAGCTTGCAGGTCGGAAAAAGGTGAAGGCTGTAAATATATCACTCTCGGTTGTATTGAAAAAACCCACGGAAATCCAAAACACTTGCGAAATCGGTATTCCTGCAGCTCATCCAGCAACTCCTGGGCCTTCTCCTCCACATGTTTTATTCCCTCAAAATAGTTCCTTTCCCGTGCCGTGGCCATTGTTTTTCTGATTGTGAGCAAATTTGTGCCAAAAATGGCTATGGAAGTGCCATTGATGGTTCGATTCGGGATCCGAGTGCAAATTCAGCAATTGGTCCAAATAGGCGGAACGGAACAAAGGGTGTTCCAGGGGGTCGTCATGCTGTTTCTGAGAAGACTTTTTGAATATTTTATCACAAAACACAACCAATCGAAATAATTTACTCATTCAGAAAATTTTAAATGTTATTTTGTAAAATAATAAAAATTTTGAACCATCTTATGGGTTTTCCAATTTGTTTAACGAAATTATTTCATAATTTAATACATATGTATTAGCCCGTTCTTAGTTTGTCTCAAAATTGATCGGCACACCATGAACAGTTCAAAAGGGGTTAGAACAGTCGAAGGGTCGAAGGCTTTTGTCAAATTGATGCAAATGAAGCATAGAAACATAGCAAATATAATGGAAGAATATCGCAACAAAACCATGCTAAATAACTTAATTTTAATCGAAGTTTGTTCAAGGTTAAATTTTTATAGAAATCATAGAATTTTGAAAGAAAAAATAAAAATTTAATTCGATTTATTGATCCATTCATTTGTGCTTTTTATGAAATTTTTTTCATTTCGTGGAGAATAATTTTTGCCAATTATTGCCTTTAATGGATTAGGGGGAAGATAATGGGGAAAGAAAGAAAAGGAATATTATAAGCTATAACATACAATTTGTTATTATTCAATCACAAACCCGTACAAAAATATCGATTGAAAATAATGGGGAATTGCTTAAAATATGTATGTAAAAGATTTATCTAAGGTATTTAACATTATTCTTATAAAATGGATCTAGCATTACTTGTAAGCTAATAAGTAAGTGTTTCATTTTCTTAATATGTGAATTGTCTCGTTTAATTTTAAGCTTCAATTATTCTTGTTAGAGAATTGGACTATGCGCCATAAATGAATGATAAAAAAATTTCACTGTATGTATTATATTATAATATAAGAATTTTTCTACAATTACTTTATTTTCAGCGCATGTTAAAATGTTAAATAGGAGGGATTGAGATGTATTCTTTTAAAAAATTATTCGGCTAATATGTGCCATAGATATGGAAATTATTAATGACTAGGGCTTGAAAAAATATCCATATAAAATCGCAAAATATCCGTATAAAATATCTCAAAATCGCAAAATATACCGCATTAATTAGTAAACATATCCACATAAAATTTCAAAATAGGATTAAAAACCTGAAAAATTATTCTTGATTGAAACTGCAAAGAAGGAACATTTCAAGGTTTTCATGGAGAAAACTGGTCGACGATGAAAAATAAAAATAAAAATATGTATTTGCCTCGAAAAAATTTTTTTTAATTAAACCAATAATTATCCGAAATATATGTGAAATTTTTTGAGAAAAATTTTTTCAAAAAGTTGAATTTTGGAAAAATTTGAAAAAATTAAAAAAAAATTTTTGATTGGAAATTTTCAGATTTTATTGCATTTTTATTTAAGAATTTTCCAAAAAACTCAAAATATCCACGAATATCCATATAAAGTCTAAAAAAACAAAATATCCACATAAAAGTTGCTTTTTTTGAACTCAAATCAAGCTAGAAATGCTTTTTAGTTGATTTTCAGGCCATTTGAACCTCCTAAAAAATATCTAATTGGATATTTTTCAAAACCCATTAATGACTTTGAACGATATAAAATACCAATGTGATAATAATTTTATGAAGGGATGGAAATTTATTTGAATAATCAACGGCCATAAAAAGTATTTTTCCATCAGTTAGATCAAGACTCCTAAGAATTTCGACTGTTTATTGTAGGTACATCTGCATCTGTTCCGCCCTCTGCCAATACCCGTTCAATTTTCGCGTCCATTCGCCAAAATTGAACTTCTCATCGGTGTCCAAATGCTCTCTGATCCGATCCAAAACCAACAAAAGTTCCGCGGGCCTCCTCTGCCCCTGCTCTTGGTTTACATACTTCTTGATCACTCTGATCAGTTCCAGTTCCTTCTCGAAACTGATCCCCTCCACCTCCTCCCTCAACCTTTCCATTTCTTCCACCTTCGCTTTGTGTTCCTTCTCCCTTTCCCTCTTCAATTCTTCCAAATATTCTACAACTTTTCTCCGATTCATTTCACTCAATTTCTTCTGATCACTTTGTTTGATCACTTCATATGCAATCAGCTCTTTCACCAATTTTTCGCTATTTTTCGAGGCACTAATTTCTTTCATAATTTCCGCAATTTTCACCGTGGTCACATCATGTCTATAGGTGAGTCTGGCCATGTATTCATCTATTTCGTCTTCTACAACCCACTTTTTTATCCTCTGAAATTTAATTATTTTTTAAATTAAAAAATCCAAATTATTGGGAATGGGAGTAATGGATGCCCATACAATTTTTATTTACTATTCACTAATAATATTAGATTAAATCTTGAAATAATATTTTATAAATATTAACTAACCCTTATAAATTCCTTAAATTAAATTAATGGATTTTTTGATTTAAATTTTATTTATTTTTACTGTCCAAAAAATAATAGTTTTTCATTATAATCACCAAAAAACTTTGAAAAAATTAATATTTGATAATATGAATTTAAAGATTTATTACTGACTCTCAAAGTGGCCATTTGTTGTGCAATGGTAGCCAATGATGAGATGTATACTGCTTTAGTGTCCGATTGTGCCAAATATCCCACTGAATGCCGCAATTTCTCATATTCCTGTGCCAGTCCATTCACCAACTCCCATTGGGCTTCGTTCTCAAATTTGGCCTGATCAAGAATGTCCCAATCCAAGGATTGGCCCAAATTGCCCATTATCATCTGATTGACTTCAATTATTTTCCCAATCGCTCCGCAAATATCAGCCGATCCCAACTTTTTGTTGAAACTAATTGCTGGCTTAACACTGACAAATCCCAAAATGTCTTTTTTGCCATTTGCCATTACCCCCAAATATTTTCCAACACCTTAAATAAAAATATTAAAATTAATATAATTCGGTTTCTAATTTTTTTATTGAATACCTTCCCTGTATTAATTTAAATAAATAGATAATACCGTTTTTTGAATTCATTGTTTTCAAATATTTGCCATAAGTGTCAAGAGCGTGGGCCATGATCTCCCACTTTTTGCAAATTTGGTTGATCTTTTGATCCTCTGTTCCATAGTTCCAATTCAGCTGCGATAAATTCCTTCCCGACTCCTTCAGACATTCCAAGATCCTTTTTTGCTAAATTAATTTTTTAAAGAAAATTATAATCGATTAATTTTTAACAAAAGTTTGAGAATAAATTCAAAAATATAAAATTCGATAACAAAATTCGATAGATGGTTTATAATTTAATTTTAGACCAAAAAGATAATTTACTATGTTATAATACATAATGTTTTGATTTTAATAAGTATCATTTGATATATTTACTTCATTTCGATTTTCTTTTCCAGCGCAAACCAAATTCAAGAAGGCAGGGTATAAAAGGAGAAATTTTAGAAACCCAAGCCCGATTAAATGCATAATGATTAATGAATCTCTTGAATTTATAAATTAGTTGAATAATAAAATCTATTATAAAATGGATTTATCTATAGACATATATTTAGCTTATTAGATGCATTATGGATATATTTGGCACCCATTTTTTGCAAAAAACACGTTGTTTCAACGTCATGATTCTTTGCATCATTCAATAAATCTGCAAATTATTCCATTTTGAACCAACACCAAACTAGTAATATACAGCAGAAAAAGGCAAAACGAAGAAGGGCAGGTTCAATAAATCTGATGAGTCGAGATGGTTGAATCGTTGAATTTTTGGGGAATATTTGGGAAATTACTTCATCAAAAAGTTGACGCAACACTTGAGGACCCAACAATTGAGGATTCTCAAACTCGACACTTAGGGACCCGACATTCGAGGAACCAATATTTTTAATTTAAATTTATTAAAATTTTTGTAGGTTGTATCCGTGCTGGGTCGTTTTGCCACTTATTAGGTAAAAACCGCCTCATTTTGCCAATTCGGTCAGAAAGAATAAACCTCTCCAAAAACTTTTTTTAAAGACTTGCTAGGCCGAAAGTATAAAAAGCCATTGTGCAGAATTTTATCCTCTATCTTCTGGATTTTTCGAAATGCGAACCAAAATTTCAAAATGTTGGCGAAAAAACCATTTTCGATAAAAATTTTCGTTCGAATTTCGAAAAAATAAAAATACCAGAAGATAGAGCATAAAATTCTGCACAATTGCTTTTATACATTTGATCTATCATGTCTTACAAAAAAAGTTTTTGAGGGGGTTTATTCTTTCTGATCGAATTGGCAAACGAACTAGCATCCGGTTGTATCAGGCTTATTCTCAGGATTCTCGCATCTCTTGAAAACCGGAATTGTTTTTTCGAGTTTACTTTTTTAATGAAAATGACGAGTGTTGGAATCCTCAAGTGTCTCAAATTTTCTCAACATTCGAGGAATAGAAATTTCAAGAATTAAGAGTTAAAATTAATGTATATTATAGATAAAGCATTAATGATTTGTATAAAACATTTTTTACCAAAGGATTAATTCAAATCCTTTTTTAAATTTCGTTAAATCCCTAAATGATTAGAGAATTTCAGACAAAAAGACAAAATATTTTATTTTTGCCCTTCAGATATACCTTTTTATAATATAACATTAAAATTAAGATGATGAATAGATAATTATCAATTTTCTTCGAAAAACAGAGTAATAATTTTTATTGTTTATTCTAATATGAGTTAATTCAAAAGCGCCAAAATGATAAAACAAATCGTTTTTGCTTTTGGACATTTTTCCTCTTCAAAGTTGATATGTTCAGAAGCCTCTCTCATCAGTGTCGCTGAGGTTATCTAAGAACAAGAAAATCATGATAAAATCAATTGATAAAATCCTTTGTCAAAATCATTGATAACATCAGTAATTGTATATAGGAATGAAAGTTAGATACCAACAAGTACAGTAATATACATTGTGATTAGTCAAATCGAATTGGATACTGTAAGACGAAAAATATACTGTAAACAGAATATTGACTTTAGTCCAAATTGCATTAATTAATTGGTCCATTGTGAAAACCATGAACTTAGAATTTTTTATTATCCTTTGACATCAAAATCATTTATGCATAATGCAATTAGATTTATATCGTTAGACTCAATTTCCTATAGATGTAGATTGAGTCATTAACAATAAAGTCAAAAAATTCATTTCAAAATGATAAAAATTTTTAAGAAAAATGTAACCTAAACCTCACCCTGTGCTGTAACGAATGATTCTTCAGATGAATGCTTTTCCTCGTGTTTGGGGCTCAGCATTTGCTGCGCCTTCAGCCAAAATTTCTGCAATTTTCGGTCCAATCCGTCAAAATTGAATTCGGCATCCGTGAGCAAATGCTCTCGGATTTTCTCCAAAACTGATCGGAGCTCCCTCGCATTTCTCTGCCCTTTGTTGACATATTCTCTGATCATTCTGATCAATTTGTCCTCCTTCACAAAATTGATCCCCTCCACTTCGGCCTTCAACTGATCAATTTGGCTCAGCTTTTCTCTGTGTTCCGCTTCAAATTCCTGCTTCAATTCTTTCAAAAACTTCACAATCTCATTCTGATCACTCATGTTGGCCAGTTTCTGGTGAAGCTTCTTCCGATCTTTCTTCCTGATCACTTGGTGTGCGATCAGTTCTGCCAAAATTCGGTCTCTGTCTATTCCCAGACTCAACTCTTCTATTAGTTTTAAGATCTTTCGTTTGGCCATGTCATGTTCATAGTTCAAATCGGCTCTCGGGGTAGCGATTTCCCCATCCAAAATCCATCGTCTTTTTCCCTTCAGTATGTTAAAAAATAATTTGAATTGTAATTTTTTATTTATATTTATTCATTTTTTTCACTGATTTTAAGAGTAATAACCGAAATATATTGTAAACGAAAAATTACAACAATAAAAACCAATACTCACCTATTTTTTAAATTTAATATTTAGCTCCAGCTCGATTTCCGTTTCTGACACACGCAGTTGCAGTTTTTTCAAACAAAAATTTTGTGTCCTTAGAATTTGCTAATAAATATTGTATTATTTTTGAATGCCTAAACTGCATTGACCCATTTTACTATATTCTAGCTTTAGATAAGATCATAATAAGAAGCCATTAATAATGACAAAACAGCCGGGGGAGTGGGGGAGGGGGTAAAACTGACGGTTTAATAACGTATGAATGATTTTTTAAACAGCATTTTATAATAAAGATTTATTTCTATATTTTACCTGATTCGTGCAAGATACTAAAAATATTATTGATTAAATGGATCCCCATAAAAAATTTTAGTATCAGTTAATTCCTCGAAAACATAGTTTAATTGTTATTTTCTAAGAAATATTATTACCTTTAATTTGTTCAATTCGCGCACAATGGCGTCCAGCAGGATACCGTACTCGATCTCCTCCGTGTTGTTCGGTGTTGTCTGCCCCTTGCCTTTGCCCCTCACTTTTTTGCGGAACTTATCGAACATGTCAGTACTACCGTGTACCTTGTCAATGACTGACTTTCCCTCCACTGTCTCCGGGTCTCCCAATCTCTCGTACTCTTGCCTCAGTCCGTTCACCAACTTCCATTGGGCCTCATTCTCGAATTGGGCCCGCCGGTCAATTTCGGTCCAATTGGCACAACATCGTCCCTTTACAATTTTGTCGACTCCTTTTATTTCTCTAACAGCTTCGCAAATGTCTGCCGGTCTCGAATCTGGCGCGAATCGAATTGACGGCTTTACACTTACAAAAGTCAAAACTGAAAAGGGCACAAAATAATTAGACTTCACTTTCTCTTAAAAATAAGCTTTATTATTTATTAGATTTGAAAAATCAGAATTTAATCATCACACAATAATATTAAATTACATGTTTTACCTTCATTTTTATCGTCTTTTTCCTTTGCCTCCAAAAATTTGACATAAGTGCCAATGGCAAAGGCCATAGTTTTCCATTTTTTGTCAAACTTAACGAAGAAGTCAATATCTGGCTGCAAATAGGATATCCATTGCAATTTCGACAAATCCAGTCCCGAACTCTCCACACAATCGAGTATTTCTTTGTACTAAATAATATTTGAATTCTTTTAAATAATTCATTTTCAATTTCATTGAATCTTTTAACAAAAATCCTTTTATTTATATTATATTTATATTTATTTTATAATTTATTATATCCTTTTAGAAAAATCAATATTTTTATCGAAATTCAAATTGATTGATCGATTAGCAAACTTCGTTTCCGGCAAGAATTGAATTCAATAACAGGGAAAGCAAAGAAATTTGTAAAAGTTGGCCAAGAAAATACATCAAATAATCTAAACAGCTTTTGATAAGCTCTCGAATTTGATATTTAGCAAAAAATTTAATGAATAGAAAATGCCATATTAATAACAAAATACATACGGAAAAAATTAAAGAAGGAAATCGTAATTTGTGATGTGCATACCTAATCCCATAAATATGTTAATGGACATAAAGCAAATTAAAAAACGTGGAATTGTTTTCATTCATATTTGATTGGAAAAATATATCTGACGACATTGAGGAAAGAATTTGTTGGAATGGTTTAAAAAATTAATGAACCTCACATAGATGAGTGAGCATTGAGCACATGCCACATACTATGGAACATGTTTTTTGTGCATAATTGGCCATAAACTATGCGTCAAAAAATACTATGCGCCAATTTGACCTAAAATTCTTATTTTCCTTTAGAATTTTTCCTTAGGAAAGAAAGGTCTAATTTTCACAATTTTGCTCGTTAATCTGTTTCAATGAAATAACTCGTGCTGATGTGGGTGCTGAGTCATTCCGCAAAAAATATCACAAAGGGCGTTCTGCTGCAAAAAGTATCAAAATGGATTATGACTACAAATTAGTGCTAAAATACCTTGTGCAAAAAAACCTTGTCTCTTGAAATAATAAATTAGTTGGATAATAAAATCTATTATAGAATGGATTTATCTATGGACAGTATCAAGGTTTGTTTAGCTTATTAGATGCATTATGGATATATTTTGCACCCATTTTTTGCAAAAAAAACCCACGTTGTTTCGACGTCATGATTCTTTCAATCATCCAATAAATCTGCAAATTATTCCATTTTGGACCAATACAAAACTTGCTAATATACTTCACCAAAAAGGTGACGCGACAATTGAGGACCAACAATTGAGGATTTGAACTCGTCACTTAGGGACCCGATAATTGAGGAAGCAATATTTTTAATTAAATTTATTAAAATTTTTGTAGGTTGTATCAAGCGTATCCTCAGGATTCTTGCATCTTTTGAAAGCCGGGACTGTTTTTTCGAATTTTTTAATGAAAATGTCGAGTTTTGGGATCATCAGGTGTCTTTAAAAAGAATTTTCTCAACATTTGAGGAAGAGGAATTTCAAGAATTAAGAGTTAAAATTATTGTATATTATGTATAGATCAAAAAATAATGATTTTTTAAACATTTTTTACCAAAGCATTAATTCAAATCCAATCGGAAT
>LDKF01000719.1:4864-61093 GCA_001026735.1 Rotylenchulus reniformis | reverse complement strand
ACGACCGCTACGTGTGGAAAGAACAAGTGAAGATCAACAACAACGGATGTCAAATGAAGGTCGACACCGGAGCCGGAATCACGCTACTTCGCACAAGTACTTGGAGGAAGCTCGGTTCACCTAAGTTGATGCCTGCGGAAATCAAGGTCAAGGATTGCACAGGACAACAATTTCCACTCGAAGGCAGGATCAATTGTGAAGTACAGCTCGAGGATCAACCAGTACAGAAGCTCGACGCCTACGTCAGCAGCACAGTCGCTCATGACTTACTGGGAGTGCCATGGATACGAGAAAATTAATTTAAAAAATTTACCAAATAAATATTGACAAAAGTAAAAATCTAAATCGAAAAAAATTAAATTTGCAACTGAAAAAGAAGAAATATATTAAATAAAGAGTATATTTATTGGGGTGAGGAATAAGTTCTGTCATAGTGGATGAAAAAAATTATTTACCCAATCTTTCATTTATCAACCCTATTTGAATTTGGTGTCAAATAATAGGTTAAGGTACTGTGCTTCTATGAAAATTTTAACAATTTTCTACCTTCTTGTTTTCATGTCGAAAAATGGTCTGTAAGCAGATCAACTCAATATATGGATAAATTTAAAAAAATAATTCTTTTAAGGAAGGGGAAAATGAAATTCGATAATGAGCATTAAATATCAATTGTGAAGAACATTTTCCATTTTAAAAAAAATAATCTATACATGATTTTCATAAAGAATACAATAAAGATAATTTAGATAATAATTTATTTAATGATCATTAAATTTAATAAATCATTTTTTTGAAAAAAGCAACAAAGAAAAAATTTCTTTATAAACCAATCGATAGAGCTTATCGAGCTGAGTAAAATGAGGTATCACAAGTCCATATGTTAATGGGAAAAACTCGATTTTTAAATCAAGGTTCAAAATTCGAACATTGTGCCGAAACACGCTGAAAATCAGGGTTGATCGATTTTTGAATATGCGGATCATGTTCCCTACATTTGATTACCTATGTCTGATACCAATTTTATTTTTTCCATCGTTTTCGACTTTTCTAGTTAGTTTTCATTTTTCTTAAATCGAGTTGATCTGCTTACAGACCATTTTTCGACATGAAAACAAGAAGGTAGAAAATTATTAAAATTTTATAGAAGCACAGTACCTTAACCTGTTATTTGACACCAAATTCAAATAAGGTTGATAAATGAAAGATTGAATTATAAAATTTTTTCATACACAATGACAGAACTTATTCCCCACCCCAATATTTAAAATTATATTATAAATCATAATTTAAAGAAAAAAAGATCAATTCAGCGATTTTAAATTAGATCAAGCAAAAATGAAATAAAATTACTTTATATTAAAAATGATTTATATAATTATATGATAAAATTTAAACGATTAAAATTAATTATTTGTGAAAAAAATTATTTAAAATTTAATGTTTTTAGAAATTATTGTTTAAATAAGTGAAATAATTATTAGAAAAAAAGTTTATTAATTCCTACATTAAAAAATATTTAGAAATATTATTTTTTAAAAAAATGACTAAAAATAATGTAAAAGAATAAGCAAATAAAAGAATAAGCAAATAAGAGGAGCTGAAAAATAAAAAAATTTATTATCCAGATCAATAAGAAATAAATAAGTATTATTTTGTTACAAAGTTAAAGTACATATAGATATATTTTATTGTGTTTTAAAATAATTGAATTCTATGGCCAGAGATAAAATTGCGCTTCGTGATCTGGATATGCTAAGTAATTAGTTTAAATAACTAAAACTTTAAAGAAATGTAATATGTAACTATATTTTATTTTGAATACATAGACGATTATATGTAGGCGATTATATAAATCTAGACAATAATAAAGATATAATAAAATAATTCTTAAAAACTTCCAAAAAATTTTGTTGCAAACTATTATTGAAATATGCATATGTTAATTAAATTAAAAAAATTAATTTTTTTGTATAGAGATAATTGAAGATGGAGTTTCTAACTTTCTAACTTATAACTAAAATAAAAAATAAATCTTATAGTTTTTTTAGCAAAATAATTAATTTTATAAAATTATTACAGCTCTAATAACAGATTTAAATATAATTAATTAATACTTTGGTAAATAAAAAAGTTACCGTATATAAATTATTAATATATATGTAGAATAGAAGAAAAATATGCAAAAAACAAAACGCAGACAAAAATAAAAATTAACCAATTAAATCATTTTTAAATTAAAATGATCAATATTTTAATATTTTTTTGTAAAAAAGATTATTTTTTAGTTTAGCTATTTTAATATATTAATTTTTTAGTAAACATTCATAAATTTTTGCTTTCACTTTGATCATGTGTGACCTCTGATTAAAACTTAGAAAATTAAAAAGCATAAATTTTAGGTTATACAAAAGCTACATGATTAATAATATTTATATATATATTTGGATCATAGATTTAGAAAGAAAATTAAAATTTGATAATAATCAAAAATAGGTCATTTAATAATATATAGAAAAAAATATATTTTTTTAGAATCACGATCAAATTTGATAAAAAATATATTATTTATGAAAAAAAGAAAAAATAAACTAAAACAATGTTATTAATATGAAATATTTTTTGAATGTAGAATAAAAAAATAAAAAGAAAATATTTCTTACCTTCTTCTTACTCCACTCTTATTCCTAAAAAATTCCGGACTCGAGTTTTATTATAATAACCATCATGATAATTTATAAATTAAAAATTTAGAATTTTCTATAAAATCACCAATCAAGAACAAGGTTTTTTCAAAAAATTAAATATTATTTTAAAGAAATAGCATAAAAATAAAGTAAAAAGACGTTCTAAAATTTACTGAAAGTGAAAAATTATAGATTGTCCTATTCCAAATCCAAATCTAAACTATAATGCATTTTTAAACTTTTCCAAAAAAGTAATCTTTTGCTTTTTTAATGTTTATATTGTTGAAATAAGATACACATAGATTTTTTTACATAGAATTTTTTGCTGTTTGAAATTCCTCTAAATTTAGTTTGAAAGTATAATGTCCTCTCAAAAAATTTTAAAATTTTTATTTTTAAATATTTTTGATTGAAATTCGCAATAATTGAGTATGCAAAAATCATTAGTTATCTTTATCAAACATATCATAAATTTTCTTAAAAATATGTAAACAAATCCATAAATAAATATTTTAAAAATCTAAAACTAATAAATAATAAGATCTATAAATTAATAAATTTAGACATATAAATAAAAAATAAACGTTCATTTTTTATGACATTGATTATTTATTAATTATCACTCCGGAAAAGAGTTATAATAGAGTAAAAAACATAAAAACCTTTCTTCTTTCATTGATCTCTAAATAAAGCTCATTGTACCAATCGTACTACTTTAATTTATGTCAATTATTTATAATAACAATTTAACTTTAAAATTATTGATCAAAATATTAAATTTAAAAAATTTGACAAAATACAAATATAAAAATAAAAATTATGGGAATAGATTATAATGACAAAAACTCCAAGAAGTTAAAAGATAGTTTATAATACTTTAAAGAATGAACATTAAACTTGCTGATTGAAAAATAATTAAAAAATGATATTAAAAATATTAATTGCTAAATAAACGTTGTTTTAACAGGTTAATATAATTTTGCTAATTGATTCTACTTTATTCATGTGTGAATTTTGAGTGGATATTTATTTACCCTTACGTTCCTATAGGGTGGATTCTATAAGCGATTAATAGCTATCAAGTACCACCTCAAGCGAGAAAATACTTACGTTTGAGAAATTGTGGACTCTGCTCTGTGAAGTAGAGCAAATTGTGAAAAAGAGAATTTTGAAAAAGATATATAAAAAATATTTTTAATAAATAAATTTGCTAGAGAAATAGCGACGAATAACACATTGAAAGTAAAAGATTCAAGAAAATTGGGTGTAGCAAAGACTGAGCAAAAAATCGCAATTCGATAATGTAAAATTCTTATTATTAATTTATAACTGGTGTCTATTCCAATTTTTACATAAGAATAAATAAAAGCTAAAGAATTTTATGAGCATATTATAAAAAATTTAAAAAAAGAAGAATAATAAAATAAATTTCCAAACCAAAAAATATATTTAAATACAAAAAATAAAAATATAGATAAAATTTAAAAAAATATATAACTTCTAATAATAAGTAAGTCTAAATTTGTAGAATTCTACTTCATAGGGTTAGTGCATCCGACTGAATATCCAAAAGAATTATTATATATTATTTATTCTATGATGATTTATAAAATCAGTTAGCAAATATATATTATAGGTATTATTAATGATAAATATTAGTCTTATTCTACATGTGATAATAAAATATAATAAATATATTTAATCTCATATTTAAAGTTTTTTACATTCATTAAATTCGACAATATAATTGCGATGATATTTTTATTTTTATTTTTTTGCAAAAAATTTTTTTTTTTTGCTAAGGTTGATCTTATATTTAAATTAATTTAAGCTATATCAGAATAACATAAAACAAACTTCATTTTTATTAAAATGCACAATCTAAAATTACTATTAATTTGAGATTGATTCCCGGTTGATGATCCAGCAGGCGGGCGAGAACGTCTTCCTCCCTGTCAGAGCCAATTTATTTTTTTAACAATTTATTTCTAAAAAAAAGTTATATTACTTTAATTAAATTAATATTCTTTTATTATTATTATTATTATTAATATAGTAATATCAATAAATAGAATAAATTAAGATTTTTCTCATGTTTTTAAATATATTTAATTTAGTTTTAATTATATTAGTTTATTTTTCTATTTTATGCAGCTGGTTAATTCTTTTATAAAAATTTAAAATGTAAAACTTACTTTAATGGAAATTGGATAATAAATTTTTATATCACAAAAATTAAATTTGTATTTAATGTTATCATATTTATAAAATCTTAAAAAAATGAATTTCCAAAAGTATTATTAAATAAAACGAATAATAGTTCATATTTATTATAAAAAAATAATGGTAGAGAGAACGCAGAAAAACGTGAGATAGACGGGAAATAGCAAGGGAGTTTCGGAGGGAAAGGCGACGAGCGTGATGATAGCCTGAAGCAGACGATCATACAAAAGTGGAGCGAAGGAAAGAGTGTGGGGAGACGGCGAGAGAGTGTGTGAGATTGAAATGCCATTTGGTCGTCATCACGCGTTGTAATTCTGTTCAAACATTGGCCTCAAAAGATAGCGCAGAAAATTGGCTACAAAATGTGATTGTTTTTTTTGAATGACCATTTAGACTTTTCTAGATTCTTTAATTTATAATTTAATTTCTCCTCTTCACTTGGGGACTTTCGAGGGTGCTGAGCACAATGACATATTACATTTTTCCTTTTTAGCACCTTGTGAAACTTCGGCACCAAAATAAATTTTTTAAAAATTAAAACGATACTTGGCACCAAATCTATAAAAAATTGATGAGTTTTTCGGGTTTGGGCATTGACGAGTTACTTTTCTTTTAGTCGGGGTTGATCACCGATCTTCTTTTCCCCAATTGGCGAAGAAATAATTTTTGATTAAAACGAAGAATTTGTGCCTAGCTAGCCCAGTAAGAATGATTCATCTGGGAAAACTCCATACAAACACTCCTGACAATTCTGACAGAATCCGAATTCCCCAGATGATTCATCTGGGAAATTGGAAAGCTTCTGTACTTGGGTACTTAAACACTTGGAGAGCTTTATTGGAATCATTTTGCCATATCAATCTTACATCAGATTCATCAATGTGTCGCATTATAAGTATCTATGAATTGTTTCTTTTCAAATTTTAAAATTTTCATTAAAACTAGACTTTTCTAGAAATTCGAAATTTTTCTAAATAAAAACAAAAAAATAAATAAATAAAACAGGAACAGATCAGATTGCAAATCTATGGTTATACATCTTGAAATCATTGGCAATGATATTTTATTTTAATAATATGAAAAAAATTTTAATTCAATCTTTTTTAAAATTGGCCTCTCATTTATGAAAAATTGTCAGATCTTCCCAATTCAGTGACTGTAAATGTTCTTGTCGTTCAGTACCTATTCTTTTCTGTTCCGCGCTCTGAAAATATTAAGCAGGAATAGAACAGTACAAAAAAGTTGCAATTTAAAAACATTTAATACCAAGCTCAATTTTGTCATTCTTAATGTTTAAATGAATTTTATTTCAAAATATTATAATTTTATCGAATAATTTCTTTTTTTTGATTTACAATGGAGCTTCCCGAGGTGTAAGAGCCTCGATTTTTCAGGACCCAATATAAAAATATAACACGCGCGCAATCACGGTAATATCATCTTTGTTTAAGCTATAAAAGCGTATTAAATAATTATTTTTCGCGCTTTAAGGGCAGGTCGTCTAGTGTGGTTTAATGTTTGATATAATGCATGAAATAATTCCCAAATAAAAACAAAATAATAATAAATAAATATACAAATAAATGAGTTTTTTTAATTGAAATAATTTTTAATTTAAATAAATGTTTTTTTGTACATCCGCCAACCCATCTATCCAACACGGAAAAAAATAAAATATTATATAGAAATTTGTGACGCTTGTAGCTTAAATAAATATGATATTGCCGTGGTTTGCGCAGGTGATCTAAATAATAAAAAGAGTCCCAGAAAAAATCGGGATGTTACACCTCGGAAATCCATTATATGTTGAATTAAATTAGCATTTTTAAATTTCCAAATGAAACTAATCGTTTTTATTTATTTATTCCTGCTTTTTTCATACGAGTTCGACGATGTTTTGGGGGTAATTTTCCGTTATAGAAAAATGACATTTTAAATTTTAGAAACTTTGCGGCAAGTGGTATAAGGGTTTATTATTTGGTTGTTGCGCGAGCGATATCAATAATTGTGGAAAGCTACCGTGGCTTGGTTACAATTGGTAAACTTAAAAAATAAGTTTTTATATTTTTTCTACAATTAATGAAAGGCATCAATTCTGTGTCTTTTTCATATAAGTTATAAGAATTTTTAGTCATTGTGATTATTGCGTTTATCCGGATGCAAGCGGAAAATGTGAGTATGGGATGCAAATGGTAACAGGGACACCACCGGTAACATTCTTATTAATTCTTTTTAAACAATAAACATGCATGTTTAGCTAAATACGACCGGCTTCATGGCATCAGCTCCTCCGTAAGTTTCCTTGAGGTTCCTAAATAATAAAATGAATTTTTCAGCCCTTCTATGGTAGTGACAACAATTCCGTAAGTTTCCTTAAGTTTCCTAATAAAAAATGATATTTCGTTTGGACTTTCGGTTCTTCATAATCATTTATGGTGTTTAAATATATAAATATAATTAGCTAAATGGATAGATTGTGCAATGTTTCTATGTTCTCACCCATTCACGGTCTCGAGGCATAATTTTTCTCGTGTTTGATTCTTGGTCTCGTTTCTCAGGTGTTGATTCTCATAAAACTGGAGATTTTTACACTGATATTCTGTCGCAATCCTTTTTTCGGTTAAAAATAAATTCTGATTTTTCGATAATTTAGTAAAATGTGACCAATTTTTTAAAGCAATAACCTAAAATCACAAAATTTTCTCCGGCGCTCCCTAACTGGGAGCGATCAAAATAGAGAAATTTTTACAAAAATTTTAATTTAACAAGATATCAAACCTAAAATCGCAAGCTTTTTTCTGCAGTCCTCAACATAATACAATCAATTAATGTAATTAATAATTAATTTATGATTTTCAAAAATTTTCATGCTACTAAAAAACAAAAGGCCAAATAATCCAAAGTAATTGAGCTTCCCGAATAATACATAAAATGATATTTCGGTCCTACTGCGGTCGATTTCATAGACATGAAAAATTAGACGATTATTGAGGGAATAAACTAATTTTTTTCTGATATCTTTCGAATTTCTACTACTTGTGGGACTTTCATTTATTTTTGGAATTGGGGTCTCCATAATCATTGATTGTGATTCTTATATTCTTATAATTAATTAAATGGAAAAATCAAAATAAAAAAAAACAATATATGCAGGAATTTTTTGGATTTTCGATTTTTTAAGTGTTTGAATACAATTATAAATTTCTGATTTTCAAAATTATTCATGGAACCTCAAAAAGCAAAAAGGCCAAAAAACTGACTTAATTTTCTGCAAAATAATTTGGCTTGAAAAAGCATCGATTTAATGGCACCCGGACACTTGTGGAAGGACATTTGCACATGAAGAATTTATTTAAAAGACTAAAAAATAAATTAATTAAAAAAAACAAAATTTTTATGTATCTGTAGGGTTCAAATCGTGAAAACGACCACATCGGATGGCGGTGATGAGAGAAACAATGGTGAAGAGACCCAAATCCAATCGGAGGATGATGGTAGCGCGAACAATGTAGTGGGTGCGGTGCGTGGGAGCATGGTGGTGGCCATCGTCGCGGTGTGCATGGCCATGGTCATCGGTGGAGCAGTCGATGGTGGTGGAATCGGAGTGGGAGGTAATAATGGTTGGTTATGTTTGTTATGTGTTACGGTGTTGGAGTGTTAAAAGCCGTCAAATGGGCAAATCTGGCCGAAAACTTTTCTAAGCTTGCTAGGCCCGAAAGCACAAAAAACAAATTTGTCGTCTATCTTCTGATATTTTAAATATTCGATATTCGGCCAAAAATTTCAATATTTTCTTGAAAACCCCTATTTTTCGATTAATATTTTCGAAAAATTTTGAAGCTTTTTAGCCGAATTTCGAAAAAAAACAATGATAGAGCGTTAAATTCTGCACAATTTTCTTTTTATACTTTTCCCAACAAGCTTCAAAAAAGTCTTCGACCAGATTGGCCCATTTAACGGTTTCATACATAATTCCTCAACTTACACCACATGATTTAGTTGGTTTAACAATTTATTTTAGAAGTTATTATATAATAAATTTGAATATATGCAACTATCCTCACCTCTGAAGGAGACCAGAAAACTTCTTTTCCTAAATCTATTTGGAGGAATGGGAACATAGAAGTGGGATTTTGAGGCCTATGGGTGGCGTTTCTCATATCTGAACAGTACACTGTAAAAATATCATCAGGGAATGTAATCTATGCTTAATTCTATGGATTTTTTAAATGAGATCCCTGGCAATTTATGAAACTCAAAATGCATAAAATTTATTAAATTATTCTTAACATTCATCGCAGCCTTGCTGATGGTGATGGAGCAGCTTTGGAAGACCGTGTGAAGGGATAACGGAGAGGCATGAATGCGGAACCCCACACCACATGCGCGGATGGGCCGCAATTAATCATTTAAGCTTCGGATAATAACCATTTTTTCTTTTTGTTAGTAAGGTTGCTTTTATAAGGAGCATAACAAGGAGATATGTAAAATTGGCAATTTGGTCCATATTTGTATAGATGGTCAAAACTCAAAATGGAGCACATTTCATAATGCCATGATTTTTATTTTTCCAAGTTATATATAGATGCGTCATTGTTTAAAAATCAGTTGAGTCTGAAACTTATTATCCTGTCAAGCAATCATAATAAACGATTTGAATGAAAAATTGTATAAAAAATACTATCGAATGAAAAATAACGAAAACGGGATGATAACTTTTATTTTTTATTATAATTTTCATTGAAAATAAATTAATTTTTTTTTGAAAATCTGTAAATTTTAAAAAATTTTTCCCGATTTCCGATTTTTTCAGAAAATCACTCTCATTTTTTTATATCTCGTTGGCTTCATCAGCTTACCTCTGATTAGGTTAATCATGATTTGCTTTTAACTCTGGTTATGGTTACAGATGAAATAGCGCTTAAATGAAGACACTAACCATGGTTAGTGTAACCGTGATTGAGTCCCCTAACTGTGGTTAAGCTACCAAAAGATAATAAACAATAAGGCCCCATGAAAGATGCGACATGAAAAAAGAAAACTAAAGGAAAATTGCATACGAAAAATAGTATCTTTGCCCCGAAAGTGTCAAAAGGGGCGTTTGCCCCGAAAGTGTCAAAATAAAAGAAAAACTTATTGGAAAACCTAGCTAGGTCAAAAGTATAAAGGAAAAAATGTGCAGAACCAATGTGTTTAAATGTGTTTCTATCTTTTCATTCAGGAAAAATTTTGAATTTTTAGAAATTATCGAAAAAATCGGGGTTTATAGGGAAAATTTCGAAAATTTTCAGGTAAATCGAAAAAATGGAGAGATCAAAAGATAATTCATAAAATTCTGCATTTTATGTCCTTTATACTTGGCCTAGCTCGGCTTTCCAACAAGTTTTTTGGGACTGATATTCATTTTGGCACTTTCTTTAGGGGGTGTCATTTGGATATAGCACCGAAAAATAGTATCAAATTGGATGGGACAAAAGGTGCCAGGCCACTGTGCGAAAAATCTCAAAATGGGCACTGTGCGAAAAGTTCCCAGAAAACTTTTTTTCTTAGACCCGTCAGACAAAAAGTATAAAAGCCAAAATTGTGCAGAATTTCATGCTGATTCTGATGGTATTTTTAATTTTTCGAAATTCGGCCAAAAAGTTCGAAATTTTTCAGAAATAACGAAAAATACGGTTTTTAAAGGATATTAAAGGATATTTCGAATTTTTTAGCCGAATTTCGAAAAATTAAAATATCATCAGAATCGGCATGAAATTCTGCACAATTATACCGTTTATACTTTTGCTCTAACGAGTCTAACAAAAAAGTTTTCTGGGACTATTATTTTATTTTTGCACTTTTCGACCAAACGACTCATCAGCACGGCATTATACATTCTTCTCTTTTTCCATTTTTAGACTTTTTGCACAGTGACAGGGCACCGGACAAAATATCATGTGAAAAGGTAGATATTGCTTTTTACATAAATGAAAAAGATCGAACTCCGCGCTGTACTTCTAACTCATCAATAAAACATAAAAATTGAACCGATCACCATCACCAGCAATCTGCTGAGCATCGGTAGAGCCCTCATTTCAGTAATGCCACAAGAGCGAGGAGGGGTTGGAGGTGGTCCAAAGGTTGAGGTTGTCCTGTTATAAAAATAAGGTTATAGCAATGAACATACAGCCAGCCAAAGGTTTTTCAACCGGTGTCCATAAGTTCAAAGGAGAACAATATGAAGCGAATGATTTTCTCTTCTATCTTATATTGTCTTTTCGCGGCGAGGAAAAAAAGGAAAAGTGAGAGATAACATTGACAGACACTGTAAATGCGGTCAGAGAAGGATCCTATGGACACCGAAAGAAATTCCTCGATCTGTATCTAATATCTGATGATTTCGGGGTAAGTTATTAGAAACAAAAATTAAAGCTAGAAAAGATTATTATTGTCCAATCCAATTTAATCAATCTTATAAAAAGGGTATAAAATATATATGTTGTTTATCAAAAAAAATTTTATAATTTATTTATTTAAAATCTAAAGAATTCAAGCTTACATAGACTTTCAGGGAATATCAGATTTTTTACATTATTTGGCAAACGCCTATTTTAGCTCGCGGAAACTTGTAAATTTAGGACCAAACCCTAGAATAATGTAAGGAGGAAGCTGGCTGGACGGTTAAAACGCCGATCAGCGGGGATTTATGAGATCCATAAGAGAGAAGGCAAATGCACCCCGGTAGCTCAGATGGTAAGAGCATTGATTCTGTGATGTGAAAAGAAGCGCTAATCTGATCGCCTCACCGGAGATCGCTTGGTTCGATTCCCACCAGCCAAAGTTAACATTTTTCCCATCTCTTGTATAGCTCACAAAGGAACATATCGAGCTGTGAGTATTCAGAGCTTAATTTAACCCAGGGTTCCGATCGAAAAAATTTTTAAAATAAGGACATTCAGCTGAAAAAAATAAGATTTCATGATCAAAAATAAGGTCATTTTGTAAAGCCTAAAAATCAGTTGTAAATCAGTTTATTCATGTAAATAAAACTTTCAAAAATCATATTTCTCGCCACCCATGATTAATTTTAACATTTTGGGAGAAGAAATGAGCAAATCATACATCTGGGGACAATCCAAATCATAGTTGACCTTCACCTGAGCGAGACCTTTCACTGTTCCTACCTTCAACAAATTTCTTTCATCCGTCCATTGGGAGGAACAAAGAGAGAAAACACGCTCCACATAAGCATTGGACACCGGGATTGATAAAATTTTGCTGACGAGAATTTGAATGTTGGGCAAATCTGTATCAAAAAGCTCAACCCATTTCTGTTCTGCATCCATTTCACTAAATTTCTCATCTGGTATTTTTGCGAGCAGTTCATTCAAAATTGTAATTTCATCAAAAAGTTCATTGTCATTCAAGTCTGGTGCGATTTGCTCGGCCAAATTCATCACTTCATTACGACAAACTTCCTTGACTTTTAGGGAAATCCAACCCACATCAGTTGGAAAGCGTTCAATCCGGAATCATTTTTCGACGTAATTGACCGTTGATTGTAGAAAATCCTAAAATAATATATTAATTGTTTTAATCTATCGATTGACAACCCGAAAAGCTTGTCGCAAAGATGCTGATTCGCTCGGCTCCAATCGACGAAGCATTTGAGCTGTGATCATGCCATAAAATTCTTCTGAGAGACGTTCTTCAATCTTTCTTTTGAATTTGCTCATTTCCTCAATCAATTCGGGCAAAATGGCGTTTTTCTTCTAAAAATGACAAGATTAAATTTTATAAACATTTTAAACCTGTAAAAAATCGATTGATTTATTAAAAATTGGTAGGATGACACAGAGAAATGTGACAACCGTTTTTGCTGAATCAGACGAGAAAAAATTGCGCAAAATAAGTGGACCATCATCCTTGAAATAAGTCGCAAAAATGTCCCAGAGACGGAGCATTTTGTTCACTACCAATTCCAAAGTTGTCCAACGAGTTGGCCATTGATTATTTAGAGTCATAAAACTGGCCTAAAATAATAAAAGACGAATGCAAAATTTTTAAAAAACCTGATAATCCTCAAAAATTTCTTTCAATCTTTCCATTCTTTTAGTCGAATTGCGAAATTCGGAGGCCAATTTGAACACAATTGATTCGATGTCAATGGGCAAATTGTCGGCTCCGTTTTTTGCTGAATTGTGGAGAATATGTGCCGGGCAACCCACCGGAATTAAGTTGCTGAATTTGCTGAAAATATTCCGTTGTCCAGCGAGAGCAGAACCGCCGAAGTTCGCATTTACGTTATCGCCACAAAATGCGACAAGCTCAGAAATTTTCAGTTTGTGTCGTTCTAAAATTTTCAAGATCCAGTCATAAACCTAAAATATATTTTTATCAAATTATTTCATTTATCATTAACCTCAGTCGAAGTTTCACCCCCTAATTCTTCTAAATCGATCAATTTAATGGCGATTCCTTGCTTTAAATTGAAATAGCGCACTACAAGCGGGAAAAGTTTTGTGGTTTTGTGGTTTGATGAGTCAATTGAGATTGAAAATGGCTTTCCATGCAATTCATCCAAAACGGTTTGAACAGAATGGGGAGCTAGGACTCCTAAAATATTGTTAAAGCATTGTAATGAAACCAATACAATCGAACCTTTGATGATCGCTGCTGTTTTATCACTCTTTGATCCGTAATTTTTGGCAATTATTGAATCGGGACATATTTTTGGTAATAATTCGGAAATGCAATTGGCAGATCTAAAGCTCTGCTGACGGGCAATATGATATGCCCAGGCCCCTTAAAAAATAATTGGTATTTGTGAAATTAAAAATAATTGGTATTTGTGAAAACTTGCCTTCCGCCGCAGCGGTTTGTCGGTCCAAATCTGATGGTGCCGAAGTGCTGGGCATGAAGGCCGTTATTGCGCCACTCACCCTTGCAGCCTTTGCTGCCTTTTGGTGCTTTTCCGTCTTCTGATGATATGTAATGGCAGTTTTGCCGATTGACAGCAAAGAAATATCAAATTTACATAAGACACAATGTGCGTATTCGTCGCCCGCTTTGCTTTGTGTGATTCCTTGAAATTCTTTGGCATATTCACTTTTGAAAAAATTTTTGCGTTTACGCGATGCCATTTAAATTTAAAATGGAATTCTAAAAAATACGCGTACAATTTAAATTATTATAGAAGGTTGAAATTTTCGGAGAAAAATTTACATTTTAGACCTTTTTTCTTCAGAAAATTGGTCATTTTTTGAATAAATTTCCCAAAATCCAAAAAATAAGGACAGAAGGACACACTTGGTCTGAAATAAGGACAAATCTTACAAATAAGGACATTNCCGCCGCAGCGGTTTGTCGGTCCAAATCTGATGGTGCCGAAGTGCTGGGCATGAAGGCCGTTATTGCGCCACTCACCCTTGCAGCCTTTGCTGCCTTTTGGTGCTTTTCCGTCTTCTGATGATGTGTAATGGCAGTTTTGCCGATTGACAGCAGAGAAATATCAAATTTACATAAGACACAATGTGCGTATTCGTCGCCCGCTTTGCTTTGTGTGATTCCTTGAAATTCTTTGGCATATTCACTTTTGAAAAAATTTTTGCGTTTACGCGATGCCATTTAAATTTAAAATGGAATTCTAAAAAATACGCGTACAATTTAAATTATTATAAAAGGTTGAAATTTTCGGAGAAAAATTTACATTTTAGACCTTTCTTTAGAAAATTGGTCATTTTTTGAATAAATTTCTCAAAATTCAAAAAATAAGGACAGAAGGACACACTTGGTCTGAAATAAGGACAAATCTTACAAATAAGGACCTTTTAATTTTGTAAGATTAAGACCCCCAAAATAAGGACAAATCTTATAAATAAGGACAGATCGGAACCCTGATTTAACCCATCCTATCTTGTAGAACACCCTCACGTTGCATCGTATATTTTTGGCTTTTTCTCCCCGCGCAGATAGTGAAGGGTAGAAAAAGCGATTTCAAAAATAAACGGTCGTTCATCCACGCGGAGCATTCGCCTTTTGGGATGGCGTCGATTTTAAATTTTATTATACTATGTGATAATAATCAAAATATACCGTTTTCTTATTTTTTGTAAATCTAATTTATTATTAATGTTTCTAAATTCTCTCTTACACTGAATTGATATTAAATATAATATTAAATAAATATAATATTAAATAAAAATATTAAATATAAAAATGTCTATGAATTTTGCAAACTTTCGAGACCTTTTTTCGAATAGCCTTTGTGAAAGAGAAACTTTGGTATAAAAAGTAATAAAATAAAAAAAAATCAATAAAAAATAATATAGTATATAATTGGCACCTGAATTTTAAAGTAACCATAACGACATTAATTTTTGAATTAAATTCGAAAAATATTATATTGTGAAATTAATTAATTTCATTTTCGTTGATTCAATAATAAGCAATAATCGAATTATAAATTAATATGAGTTGGTAGAATAATATTAAAAAATTGATTATATAAAAATAAAGAAGAAATCTTTTCATTTATTTTTGTTAGCAAAAGATTATTTATGAAATATTTTTTATTATCATTTTTTGAATAATATTTTATAAATCCCAATAAATAAGACCTTTCAAAAAAATGAATATTTTAGTTTATAGATGTTATTTTTATAAAATTATTCAAAAATAATCAATTACTAACACCAATAATATTTTGTATTTCAGGGCGATGGCGGTGATCCGCTTCTAAAATGTCGATGGTTCCAAATTGGGAATAAAAGTGCATATTATCTGTAACTATATATAAGTGTATCATATTTTATTTTAATTTCTTATTACATTGTAAATCCTTTTAGAATCTTTCCATAAAATTAAAAAATTTTGTGACTGTGTTTCTCATGAATTGAGGCAGGAAATTCTTTGCGTAAATAAACTATAAATAAACGTATAAATATTCTTTTTTTAAATTTAACTAGCTACCATTAAATAATTGCATTATTTATTATAAAGCAACCATTGAATACAATTTTTAAAAATAAATCCGATGATAATATAAATCGAAAATAATAAATAATAAAAATTATAAATGAGATATTGAACTTTCATTTCCTATAAAAAATTATTTTTTGCTCTGAGATCCTAGCTTCAGTCCAGTCGATTTAAATAAATTTAGAAAAAATTGCAATTTATTATAAATTATTGAAAATCTATAAAAATAATAAAAAATTAATTTTAAAATTAAATAAATATAAAATTATATTTTATCTCAAGGGATCGTTCAGCGGACCAATACTGTCGGATGCTTCTCTAGCGGCCATAATTTATTTGATGGGAGCGAACTTGGCCATATTCCGGCCCCGTTTGGATATATGCTTAAGTAATAAAAAACGAGAATTTTCAAGTTCAAATAATACAAGTACGTACCATTTATAAATATTGCTTAGAATAGAAAATATATATTTCCTAATTCGGAAAATATATTATATTTTTATATTTTTTCTAAATCTAGTTTATATCAAAAATTGATATAAACAAAGAATTAAAATTTTTATATCATATTAAGTGTGAATAGAAAATTAATAAAATTAAAAAATAAAATTTTTTTTATAAATTGATCTATCAGCTATTATGTAAAAGATAACTAATTCTTTTAATATGTTAATACAAATTTATTTATCTATAAATAAAAACAATTTATTTAGGAAACAGTAAAATATACAATTGATAATAGTTAATATAATATAAAACTTAGCTAGCATAAATTGTAATTATTTTGATAATCAAAATATATAAAAAAATTTATTAAAAATTGTTGCTAATCCTAGATAAGAACTAATCTAGGGCGTAGACTCTGGGCGTAGAACCGTCAGGCATCAGCTCTCTTTTATTTCAATAAAAAAATATACGGTGTCCAACACCTGTCTCGAAGATAGTGGAGAGTTGTCACGAATATATTATAATACAAAAAATATAAATGCTCAACCATCCACTATAATTTTATTTAAAAAGTTTATTGTATAAAAAAGTAGTAAAATTTCATATTAAAATTAAGTAAAACAAATGAATTAATCACGCCAAATTATTTGAGGCATTTGGTTGAATAAAAATTTATTCATAGACATCTATTAATGATCAATGAAAAATATGTAACGGCTTGCAAAATTTTATAGTTTAAAACATATGACATTACATCAGATTCATTTAAAATTTATAAAAATTTAAATTCATAGAATATTCTTCATTTTGTGGATGATTGTAGTATTTTTTAAAAAATTTTATATAATTTTTTTAAATTAAGAATTCATGGATAAAGACTCTTTCAATTTTTGGCCAAATAATAGAATAGATGCAAATGGAACTATTAAAAAATCATATAATTAATAAAATATTCAAAATATCTTATAGAAATTTTAACAATTATCATATGATTTATATGAATTAAATTTTAAAAAATCTGATAAAAATAGTAAAAAATGTTAATTTTACTCGAAGCATAAATAATAATATATTCTGATTTAGTTTATATAGATTATATTTGGTCTAATTATAAAATCTTGTTCCTAATTAAAAAAATAAAAAATCTAACAAAGATGTAAACAACAAAATTAAATGCATTGAATATTATTGAAATTAAAATAAAATAATATATTATTGGCTGAAGGTAAAAAATCTTTAGCCATAAATAAATTTTTATCAGTTATATCTAAAAAATAAAGAAAAATATAAATTATGAAATTAAAAAAATCACTATAGGAATATATATAGTACATAATTTATTTCCAATTTCCTTATTTTTTGTTTTACTTAATTTTTTTAGTTGGAATTAAAAATTGGAACCTCATTGTCTAAATTCCATTCCTTCCCCTTTAACCCCCCCCCCAAATCATTGTGTTCGTTTTTTCTTGTGAGCCGAAGGGCTCAAAATTCACTGTTCTTCTTCCCCTTCTTTTGATATAAATACCAATAAAAATTCTTATAATACAACGATAAAAATTATAGATATGCTTTAAAAGAATTAATGATCTACAACTATTTAAATTTTTTTATATAAAATAGAATAATTTAAATTTAAAAAGTAAGGTCTAACAAGTAAGTTAAAATTAAAATAAACTAAAGCATTTTTATAATTGATTAATTTTATATTTATTCTTTAAATAACAATACCTATTTTACTTTGATAAATATTTTTTACTTATTATAAAATTTAAAAATTTATCAAAATGAGAAAGTTAATAGCATTTATGAAAATTCTAAAATAATATAAAAATAATAATCTATAAGCTGAAAATTAACTCAACAAATATATAAAAAATTTAATATAAAAATAAAAATTGAATGGAAAAATTATAAAAATTATATAATATTTTGCCAAAAAATTAATGAACAAAATGAAATAAGTAATACATGAATAACTTAAAAAGAAATCTTGATGTAATAAGTATAAATTTAAAAACAATAAAATTAAATCCCAATACCAAAATATCATTAATTTAAAATTATTTGTTATCGCGGTTGATCAACAAAAGATCTAAAATATCATTGGATTAATTGATTAAAAATTAATTGATTAATTGAAGCATGGACACCATGGAATGGTCTTGAATCGTATGGTTTTTGTACTTTTTATTCAAAAATTAATTATGCTAAAATTTTATAAATTTTTATTTAAATCAAATTTAAAATTATTTTTAAATAATCAACTTAAAATATTCCTTAATTAATTTAATAAAATATTTAAGAATAAAATTGTTTAATTTTATACAAAATAATTTGTTAAATTGGTTTAAAAAAGTTAAAATATTTACTACTCCTTTTTAATTGATGTGAGTTAAAAATTTATAAATTAAATAAAAATAATACAAAAAAAACAGACAAACCGCAATAATTGGACAATGACCCAGGTATATTTCGTGCTTAACCATTTAAATATATTATTATAGTTTTAAATTATTTTTCCACCTAACACGTAAAATTTATTAAAACTTAAGATAATTAGATCGAAGAACAACTTTCTTAAATTTTGATTTTGCAATAGACTATGAATTATACAAAATTTTTTATTTTACTAAACTAACAAGGAACACTCACTAGATTAAACACCTTATATAAAAGGCCATGCATCCAGAAAAATAGAACATGGTGAGATATGCTAATAGCCAAAATACTAGATGCCCATTTCAACAAATTTCAAGAAAATCCGAAAAACTAAGAAGGTCAAAAGTTAAGCATAATTTTTTCTTTTTTTTTCAGTGAGCTTTTATAGGTTCACCCTAGTTTGGTTTCTGAAATTTGGCTGACCATAATGGTGGATGACCCACACCAACGACCCGTGCTTAAAGCACGTCGAAAAACAAAATTTAAAATAATTTTTTTTCTCGAAATTTTTCTATACATGGGCATCTAGTATTTTGGCTATTAGCATATCTCACCATGTTCTATTTTTCTGGATGCATGGCCTTTTATATAAGGTGTTTAATCTAGTGAGTGTTCCTTGTAAAATGAACAAAAAATGAATAAAAGGTGAGAATAATCGAAGATATTAAAAAAAATAATAATTCTAAGCATATATTAAGGTTTTAAATAAAATTTTTCATAGTTTATAAGTAAATATAATAAAATAGATGATCATCGGACTATGAGCTTTTAAGTGAAATTAAAATATATTACTATTAAATAAATATTAATTTTATTAAGCATCTTTCAACAATTAAAGAAAATAATCTCTTTACTATACATAAAAAACCTGGTTACCGTTGTTTGGAATAGTAAAAAAAGTGTTAATGATGCCTACGCGTATTTATTTAAATTTAAATTTATAATTATTAATTAAAACTAAAAAATTACTAAAAAAAACTAGTGTTGCATAAATCCCCGCGGAGACGGGTCATCGCGGGGACGGGGACTGGCGACCCTCGCGGGGACGGGGACGGGGACGGGGACAGATTTTCGCGGGGTCCCCGCGGGGTCCCCGCGGGGACAAGAAATTTTTCTAAGTCCTTTAATTATTGAAAAAAAATTCGAAAATTTTTTCCATCAATGAAAATTCAATTTAAATCAATTAATTTAAAATTATTTTAAAGACATTTTGAATTTTTTCTAGAAATCTGAGAACTAGTATGAAAAAAAATTTCGAGTTCTTCTCTTGTCTATAAAAAATTTAAAAATTTTCAAAATCATAAATTTCAAAATTTTTTCAAAGATCCTAACCTATAATAATTTTGGATTTTTTCAAAAAACTCAAGGACTAAATTTGAAAATGAAAAATTTCTTATTTAAGCTAACATATATGGGCGGATCTAGGATTTCGACTGGAGGGGGTACGTATGCTGATGAGGGAAATTTTGAAAGGTTCATTAGGGGTGGGTTTTTAGGGGTGTATTTTCATTTTTCTCTAAAAATTAAGTAATTTTATTTTAGGGGGAAGCAGTTTGGCGCTGGCCGGTCAATTAAAAATTAAGCCCTATATATTAGCTACAAATGAGCCAAAGTTCATTTGATCGGTCACTGGAACAAAAAATTATGGTCACTGGCGCCAAAATATCCACCGAAATAACCAGTTTGGCGCCTATGGGCCACCAGAAAAAATGTTGAAAATAATACCTTTTTTGCAAAATTATGATCAATTTTTTCAAAAAGGACCCCGTGGCAACCCTAAAAAACTCATGTCAGTTATTCTAGAGTTTGCATATATAATAAATTATACATAAAAAATGTAAGTACATTAAATTGAAAACAATGTCCTTACAAATGTTATACCAAAAAATTAATTTACTCATCATAAATCTTAAAAAATTATTTTTTACTTTTAAATTTATACTTTTAAAATGCACACACCTTAATATTAAATAAAATATAAAAAATAAAAGAAATGCAAAAAAATAGAGAATACAAAATTTAATGGTTGGTGGAAAGTCATAGTCATTTCTATATTATTCATAAATATATTTCATTTTATTAAATTTAAAATACTAAAGTAAATCCTAATTATACCTTTCTATATTGTGAAAGTAAAAATATTTTTATTTATTAAAAATTAACAGCCATAAATAAAAATAACATTTTATTATTTGGCAGCTACTCATGCTAAATTGGAAGCTAAAAATTAGAGCAAAATTAAAAAATAATAATAATATCTCGGCCCTTACGTAAAATATTATTTTTAAATTATTTAATAATTAATAATTATAAAAAAATCAAAATGTTGTTGGAATTTTATAGTAAAGGGAGAAAGCTGAATAGTGACTTTATTATAATATTAAGAATCCAAAAAACATTATCCACATGATAATATGGAAAAAATAATATAGTTTTTTTCAAAATTTCCTAAAAAAATTTTTCTTAATAAGGATAAGTTATGTTTTCAATTAATAAAAAAATTATTAATTATCATTCTAAAATTAAACATGCTTTTATTTTGATCTCGAAATTCAACAAGCAGGCATGAAACATTCGATTCGACAACTTATCTGCTATACACTTTATTTTGCTTGATCCAGCCAATATAAATATATAAAAAAATATGTTTACTTTATCAATAATAAATTATTAATGTTGATATAAAATATAATCCATTAAATTGATTAATATAAACAGAATAAGATTTTATTTTTTTTTGATATAAATAGGAGGTTATAAAAGGATTTAATTTAAGAAATAAATTAAAAATTTTAAAATAAAATGTTTTCTGTCATGCTATTCAAAAAAAATGATAAAAATAAATTATTAAAATTTTATAAGCAAAATTTAATGGTCACTAACTTGTATAAATCAATTTTAACTTTATTCCTAAAATAATAATTAACAATAATAATTTAAAATACTAATTAAACAAAAAATAAAAAATATATAATTTTTAATCTGAATAACATATCTATATTTAAATATGAAAATAAAAAATATTGAAGGTTTAAATATATTTATATGATAAAATTGCATTATTTTTTAAACTCTTTTAACAATATTTGTGATACCAATCTAATTAATTGGTAAGGATTATTTTAAAATAACAAATAGATCGAATGTCATTATCTAAACATATAACTCGAAATCTCTAAAATTAATAAAAAGAAAGATGCATTTATAAAAATTTATAACATTTAATACTATGTTTTTTTATTTCATGAAAAGTAGATGTTGAGATCATGAAAAATTTCATTCAAAAAAGATATATTTGATAAAAATAAGAAAGAAATTACATTGAAAATTGAATATCATGGTTCAACGAAAAAATACTTCTTTATTCATAATGTATAGGTGTACAAATTATTTTTAAATATTTTAAATTAAATTTTGATTAAATATCAATTAAGCTATTAAATTAATTATTAATTTAATTTAACATAAAATAAGTTATCAATTACTCTAATATTAATTATACATGCTTTGTTAGAAAAATTGTGTTCTAATTTAATTAAGCCATGAAATATATTATTATTTAGAAAATAGGCAATATAAGATTTTGTGGGCCTAGCGACCATCCAACTCTCCCGAAAAAGAGCTAAACGAATAGCTCTAAATCACGCGGGTGCGCCGCCATCTTTTGAGCTTTGACTTCGTATGAGAACAGATGAGCGAGGCAGGCGAAAGTGAGCACATCTCACTTGCCGGCAGCAAAGTTTTTTCGCTATGGGGCTGAGGAGTACGTCCACATGCTCATGGCGAGCGATAATAATAAATGTAATTATGAATATATAATATATTAAAAAAGATAAATTAAATCAATTTACAGATACAAATATTAATAATATTAAAAAGATTGGATTGATTAACCAAGTGTAACATACAAACTTCTCTAAACATTTCAAATAAAAGATAGTATCTTTTTTATATGTCCAATTAATTATATAAACATTTTTATTTTTATTTAAATTAATTTCACTTAAAGATTATTTAAATTTATTTTATTGTAATAAAAAAGTATTAAAAAGTTAAGTCAGCTAAATAATAATAAAAACTGTCTAAATTTTAGTAACCTGTAATTTTATCGAAATAGAAATTTCTCAATATTTCAAAGTAAAAAAAATTCTACTCATTCTTTAAAATAACTATTTTATGTACAACTACGATTAGAAATCAATTAAGAAATAAATATACTTACTGATAAAAAAGATTGAGAATCTTAAAATAATATATTTTAAAATTAAGTTTATTTTATGAAAAATGTCATTTAACTAATCAACAATTTTTTAAATCCTCTCTCTTCCATTACGCAATTGCTTTCTGCTGGATGACATACATAGCAATATCCTCTTGTATTCTATCCATTTGTCTCAATTTTATTATTAATATTATAATTATTTCCAGGTTCATATTTGTGTGAATCGGATTCAAATGGACTTGGAGCTTTGATATTTATTAGGTTAAATTTATTAAACATGCTGCAAATTACATCAGAAAATATTGAAAATCCTTAAAATTTTTAAATAATTATTTAAAATTTTAAAAATTTATTCTTAGCAGTTTATTAATAAATATAAATTATTTAATGTGAATTTATAGACTGAAAATAATTTATTTAAATTAAAAAAGAAAAAGAAATATTCTAATAATTTTTCAACAACGCTACAGTCTGGACCAATTCTGCATCTATAAGAACTATTATATAATCAAAATAAAAAAATAATAATGATTGTTGAATTAAAATAGTTATAATAAAAATTATTTTATTTGGAAGAATAAAAAATAAATCACTTGCTGAAATAGTAACTTTCAGCTCAATTAGATTAGCTTAATGCTAGAAGATTAAAGTTTTAAGCATCAAGATATAAAATAATAAACAATTAAAATTTATAATTATATTTTTAACAAAAATATTGATATTAAATTAATAAAAATTTGATATAATATAATATAATAAAAAATTTGAAATTATTAACGGTATAATGTTTAATTTTTTATAAATGATCTTGTTATTAATGAGATATGGATATATTGGGCAGAAATGGAACCAGCCGATAATATCATTTTGCCCAAACACTTGGCTATGAACCAATGGTTAATTATTATATAAAGTAACTAAATCAACTTTTTTGGTATTATAATTAAAATGAGTTGTAAAAAGAATTTGCTGTAAAAATATGCAACCAATAAATTAAATATTTACAATTGAATAAAAAATGAGACTGAGATATTTACTGGCCGATAATGAGTTCACGATGATCACAGAGCAAATGGCAATTGGTGGTCACGCTCCCTGCAGCTACATACGAGGGAGTGTCGGAAGACCATACCATTACCATCGGTTGTATTAAGTAACTATATCAAAAAATAAATCGTTTAAAAAATAATAACATATAAAAGTAATATAGATTCTTAATATTAAATAGTAAAAAGCTAACATAAATTCCTTTTGTAATAAATTTATATAACTCTAATTTTATATAAAAAATTAAATTCAGATAGATAAAATATTGATTATAATAATATTTACATAAATTCTTGTAATTGATTGAAGAAGATAACTCCCTTGGAATTATAATAGATAACAAGCGCTGAGGATCCTTACCACTGACATGGATTACGCCCTGAAGCAATTCATACAAAAAGCTAATGAGATTTTCTCCTTTATTGGCTTTCCACAATAGATACTCCGAGCATGTTGAGGCCGAGCTGAGCAGGAGGAACGATAGCAGGAGGACCATCATTTCGTCATCAATTATTGATTACGAAACTTGGGACCAAAAAAAATTTGTATTTAAAATATAAGCATATAAAATAATTTTAATTAGTCAAAAATAATAGGAAAATATTAATTAATATAATCCAAAAAAGAGGAAAAAGATATGATTAAAAATTATATTGATTTATTATTTTGAAATAAGCTAAAATATGCAATTGACGCAGCAAAAAATCATGGTAAAAATTGAAAAAAATTTATTTAATTAAATCTATTAAATATGTTTAATAGATATTTAATTGAAAATTCTCATATAAAATGAAAATCCACGATATTTTGGACATTTTATTCTCATACTTCTTTAATAATTCAAAAAATTGATTTTAACATGGTTTAATGAAACAAAAAACATTTTTATCAAATATTTATATTAATAATTTCTGTGCAAAATTTCATAATGATGCATATAATAATTAAATAAAATTTTGTTTTATTCATTTGAATATTATTAATTTTAACGGAATTTTATTATGTTATATTATAATGATTTTAATTGAAGAAGGTAGATTTCAAAAAAGCGCTGCTTCATTTCTTGATCAAATCAGAATTGAAATAATACTTTTAAAAATAATAAACTATAACAAATAATTCAATATAAAATATAAAAATCAAACATTAATATATTGGTTGAAAAAGAACTCATTTAAGATTGAAGAAGGAATCGATTCCCTGAAACGGCAGGATGAAATAATGAGCAGGCCATAACAAGCTGCGGCGTCCAACCGCAGTTGGTACAGTAACAAGGATTTTCTAAACTTTGGATCTGCAACAAGTAATTTTAAAACCAGAAAATTCCCCCATAGTAAGTGCAATTAAAATATATATAAATAAAAAAAACATAAATTAAAACTTTAATTGATATATTATAAAATAGATCAAAATATAAATTAGCAAGGAGAAATTTTTAAAAGTTTTATTAAAACATTTAAATTTGTTAATTAAATTTTCTTCATAAATTAAATTAATTAAATACATAATCAATAATTTAATGAAAATCGAAATATTAGCTATTTAATAGAAATTTTCGTATTTTTCCTCTCATTGCACTTTAAAGAATTACTTTAATCACACCCAAATAATCATTTATGATAATAAAAGTTTGAAAAATAAAATATATTAAAATTTTGACCGAAATTATTTAATCCAATTATGAGAAAACTTTGCTTTAAAATCTATAATAAATAGAGAAATTAGATAAATTTGTGACCTTAATGATTTTTTCAACATGAAAATAAAAAAAATATTATATTGATTCTGATTTAATTTTGAATTTATAAAAAAATATAATATATGGTTTAATATATAAATGGTATAATATAATATATAAATATAATATATGGGTATATGTATTATATTGTATTTATATTCCAAGAAAAAATGTTATATTCACTTATATAACTTGAAGAAATGACTTTTAATTATGATTTAGTTTTTAAATAAATGAATAAAAATAAATCATTGACTATGAATGAACAACCCACGACTCGTACTAGCCATTCTGTGTTATAAGCCCGAGTGTGAAAATGTATACCGATATGAAAAAATTTGATAAAATATTTATTATTGTATCTAATATCTATTAATTTATTTTCTTTTCATGATTATAGCAATTCTTTTATATTTTATATCTTAAATTAATTTAAATTAATTTAACATATAAATAACTCAGCTGTTTTTCAAAAAATTCCAATTTACTTCTGAATTAACTATAAATAAATTTTTTACTAAAATTAATTCCTCTAAATTAGCATTAAATATAAATTAAAAAATACAGAAAAGAAAATTTAAAAAATTTATAAAATAAAATATCCAAAATATCAATTTCTTGTTAAATATGCCTCAACGTGCAGACAATAGCAACCATATTCCAGCGAAGAGGGAATAAGATAAATCTATTGAATTAAATTTTCTTATCAATAAGCAGACTACGGAATTATGATTATAAAAGACCTTATTAATTTTTGACAATAGATAATAATTATAGGTTTAAATACTTTAGAGGAAATGAAAATTTAATTTCATAAAGTTATAAAATTTTAGCAAGGAAAATTTTTTTCCTGTATCGGTGCTCAAACATATCACTTGCAGTTGAAGACTTCAAAATTTGTCGTTTGGCAAAATTGCGAAAAATTCACTATTTCATTATTTGGGAAAATGGTATTAAATAAAAATTTTAATATTTAAAAGAACAAAATTTTTATTAAATTTCAAGTAATGAAGAATATTTTTAAAAAATAAATCAATGAACTTATATATAATAAAAAGAGATTAAAAGACCCGTCCAAATAAACTCAGGTTTGATAAGAGTGCAACAACATTCGATAGGGAGAAAAATATCATATCCTTATTTTTCTAAAAACATAAGCTATTCAAAAATTAATTTTAAATAATATTTTTCTTCTATTTAATAAATTAAAAATTTATAGAAATAATTGTGTTGACTTATTTAAAAATAAATCGATTTTACTTTGTCTCATAGTACATTAAAATTTATTAGTTAATAAGAATAAGTTAAAACGAGGAGTTAGTCCAGTGTTAAATATGATATAAAAATAACATCATTAAACTCTTTTTTTATATTTATTATAATCTATAATAAAATATAATTATTTTTTTATTAAAATAAAAAATACTAATAAAAAAATAGACTATTAGTAATATTCGTATTTCAAGGAATATTCTAATATTGTCTAAACTAATTCAAATAATATATTTCCATTTAATAAATTACATATAAAAAATCAAATTCATATAAACATATAAAACTGACATTATAATTAAGATAAAATAAGCACAAAATGATTGGAAGGAAGTCGATCATTATAATAATTTAATTAAATCAAAAAATTATTTGAATTAATCTGCTATGAAAATAAACAAATATTTTAAAACTCAATCAATTATATATCAACAAATTTTCGATTCGAGGACATTTCGATGCCATTTTAGAAAGTTTAAATTATTGAACGTATTTATGTGCTTAAAAACATTATAAAAACATATTAATTATCAGGTTATTATTTATTTCCTAATATCCTTACAAAAAATCTATAATTTTATTGATTTATTAATAAAAATTAAAATAAAAAATGGATGAATTATCCAAGTACAAACACACGTTTTAATTTAGCATTAAAAATAATCTATTTAAATGCAGAAATTATTTATGTAATATTTTCTTATATAGATTATGTAACTCAAGGTAATGATTGGGTTAAAATAAGCTATAAAAATAAATTATTTTAGTAAAAAATAATTGTTTATTTAAATATAGAAATCATTAAATTTAAAATAAACGAAGTAAAATTTTACAATACATATACAAAATATATGGAAACAAATTTAGTATCAAGGGATAAAAATATAAAAGAAGAACTATAACATTAGGAAAAATATTTTAAAAAATTGAATTTTATTAAAGTGAATAATGATGAACTGATACTTAATTAATTGAAATAATATTATATTTTATCTAAAAATTAATTTAATATAAAACAAAAATGAATAATTTGAAGATCAATAATTAAAATTTTGTCCTATAAAAATTTAAAATATAAATATAAAATATGTAATATTATAATCAAAGCAGGTCTAAAAATATTAAGATGAAAATACCTAATAAAACAACTGATTAAATTAACGTATGCAAATAAAATAAAATAAATTATTGCATTATTTTTCACATCAAATTAAAAAAAATTGAAAAATAAGAAAACAAAAAAAATTGCTGGGGAATATGGAGACAAAAATTTATTACTATCCACTATAGAGAAGAACTTTCGCTTATTTTATACTTTCAAAAATAAAAATATTATTAATGTAAAAATGAATTTTTGCCTCAAATTATGGCAAAGAAAAATATTTTTATTAAAATAATATTTAAAAAATCGTTTACTTTTATTGAATTGATCCAGAATAATTCAAAAGGAAAAAGGGTTTATTATTATTTAACTGAAAATTTCAATAAATTTTTTTAAACATTGTAAAGATTCTAATCCTCGCATATAGAGTGAAGAGGCTTGCATTATATATTTGCACGAAAATATTATTTTAATTATTTTTATGCCGTATTTTTAATTTTTTATTTGATACTTTAAGGTAAATATAAAAAATTAAATTTTATGCATTTGCGCTAAAAATACTATACCTATGTATAAAAATACTTATCAATTTACAACAAAATTAAGAATTTTAAAGGATAAGTTTTTAGCTAAAAATATTTTTAAATATGTGAATAATAGGGAATTTTTTACTACATAATATAATAAAAAGAAAAGCGTGGAAACGTCTAACAGCCCACAGTTTATGAATAAAGCTTTTTTGGTTTTAATTGGAATATATGTTTTAAGTATATACTTTATCTGACTTATTATAATATAAAATTATTACTATTAAATATAATTTGATTTTAAAATTTATAAATTAATATCCCATGAAAACTTTAAAAATAATGAAATATTATTAATTTTCATTAATCATTTATTTATTATAAAACATTTTGTTTTTATATTTAAAAAAAAGAAACTTTCTTATAAAGGATTTTATTTTTTATAGAATACATTCTCTAGCTAGTTATATTTTCACTTGATTAAATATTAAATATTATTTTCTTTTGAAATCTAATTTTATTTATTTAAGATAAATTATTAACAGAATGAATAAGAAATTTTATTTTTAGTATTATTTAATAATGGTATTATTGCAGCATAATTATATTTTTTGTTCTATTAAATAAAAATTAATCGATAGAAAATTTTTTGATAAAGGATTTTTTAATGGAGCTATAAAAAAATAGGCGGCAATCATCAATGTCAACACGATAATTAGCAAAGATTACACAGGATTTTGCATTTTTCTATTATGAAAATAAATATATGAAGGAAAGGTTTAAATTTTATTTACATAAATAATATTTTTATTTTTAATATTATTTGTACTTTGGAAAAAGCCACCGAAATTTTTCTTATTATATTTAATTCCAGTTATCTTCAAAAAATATAAATGATTTTTAAATAATCTTTTAAATATTTTGTGTCAAATTAACCATTACACCAAAAGGATATTTTATTAAATTTTGAAATTAATGTCTTATAAACTATAATTTTATATATTATTTTTTACATAGAAGGTGATGTCTTTAATCTTCAATGAATTTAACTAACTTCAATGCCAAACAAAAAGCCTTTTTTTTTAAAAAATTATTATTTAAAAATTTTGAAAGTAATAATGATAGAATATAATAATTTCTATAAATAATTTATTCATATAAAAAATAAAAATTGTAATTTATTATAAATTTATTTTTCTATCATAAAATGATGCTATTGAAATCCAAAAAGAAGTTGAGGATGGTCATCAGAAATTATTGGAATATTATTTTGAATGATTAAGTAAAAAATGTAAAAATAAAATAAATGAATGAACGAAATATTTTATCAAAGATTCTGATAAATTAGTTAAAAACATATTTAATAAGAATATAATTTATACATAGAATTGACTTAAAATACTATCAAATAAATAAAAAAGTAATTTAATTTACGTTGTAAAAAACAAAAAATAATATAAAAATTATTAAAATTAAATTTTTAATTTATGACATGTTTTTATTATTTATATTGTGTTAATAACAAATTCACTTTTAATTAGAAGAAAAATCTCTTCATATTTATTCAATAAAAAAATTTTATTTTCACATTCCTAATAAAATATTTTTTCATATTTTTTATTGACTATATTGTTTTCATATAATTTATTGTTTTTTATATTCGTTAAATTATTAAAATGTTAGCTTTTATATTAAATGCTGTTTTAATAGTTTAATTATTTTTGTATTAATGTTTAAATATTTTTAAATATAATCGATTTTTTTTGAATAATTTCTCAATATAAATTATTCAACTTTTGATTTTTTAATTTTTGCTTGTATGAAGAATTAAAATTAATTATAAATAAAATGTTCAAATTATTATTATAAATAATAAGTAAACAATTTGTTTTAATTTTGTAAGAAGTTATATGAAAAGTAAATACCAGATTTATCCATTGTATGTGAAACAAGCAAATTAGTTCTATCAGATATAAATAAGTATATAGTTGAAAGCTATAAGCAATTTTAAATCTCATTTTATTTAAAAATAAAATAATTATTTACGGAATTGTATAAAAATGGTATATTTATTGCCCAAAAAATAAATAATAAGAGTTATTAGTAAAAAAATTCATTGTTAAATGAAAAATTATTATATTTCTAGTTATAATTTTCATTTATTTAATATAAAATAATAAAATTTTATGTATACAATAAATTAAAGAATCAATTTAATAAGAATATCTCATTTTATAATTATTATTAAATATTAAAATTATAAATGTAATATATATCGATAATTAAAAAAACGTATAAATATTTTTACTAAAATCGAAGAATTGAAAAATATTAAATAAAATATATTTAATAATTATTTTAAAAAAATTTTAAATTAAAATTAAGATAAGTTATTTTGCCAACAATTTATTTAAAAATAATTCATTAAATGTTTTTTAATAAACATTCCATTAATTGAAATATTTATTAATAAGATTTTATATTTATCATTTATGATTTTTTAATTAAAAGTTTTATAATAAAGATGATTGAATATGATATAAATAAGAAATAATTATTTGTAATTTTTAAACAAATAGAAATTAAAAAGAAATAAATTAATTTAATGATATTGATCAAGGGATCAAGAGTTTTCCTTGAATTTTTGACCATCTTGCTTCAAACCAGAAATAAAATACGAAATAGTAATAGCATAGAAAGCCAATTAATGGTAAAAATAAAAATAGATTAAAATAAAATAAAAACAAATGAGAATAAATATGTAAATAAATGTTTTATTTACTGAAAGGATAAAAATGTTATTAAATTTTACAATGGCCTTTCATCACTCGATAATTAAAACTTTTTATAAAAAAATATACTAGATGAATATAATAAAAAATAAATATTATTAAATGATGGACATTTTCGCAAGCAAAAATCTGGTCTGGGATTAAAAAATACAAGAACGGAAAGATTTTTACTCATATTTTTAATTTTATTTTTACAAAATAACTCATTCCTCAAGCAAGCTTTTTGTTTTACTTTAAAAACAAATTACAAATTTCCTAATATTTTGAAATTACAATAAATATAGAAAAATACAAATTTTTTGTAAAAGCAAACAAATTATTTTGACATATTTTTAATATAGGCTATAATTAATTTATAAAAAAAATATACTTAAGCGTTTTAGAGAACTTATATTATTATGAATCAATAATAATAGTATTTTAAATTTGAAAAAAAATTCCCTCACAGTTGAATGTTGCAAATGATAAATTTCGTGATAATTAAAGATTTTAATAACTTTTAATGGTGAATTAATTTTTCAATTATAATTACTTTTTAATTTAAAAACGTTTTTTATACATTTATAATTTACTTTCTGTAAAATTTAGCAAACATAAATTTTAATTTTAATCAAATGTATTTAAATTTATTTTAGGAAGTGAATTTAACTTCTTTTATCATTGGTATTGTCATTTTTTGATAATATTTATTTTATTTAGCATATAGGTATTGTTAATAAAATAATTTAAAGTAATTTTAGTTATATTTAGAATTTTTTGTTTTATGTTCGATAAATTAAATTTAAATTAAATCTTGAAAATTTTGTATTTTAATGGCTTTATTTATATTAAAATTTTAATTTTTAATCAATTTTAAAGCAATTTATAGGAAGTTTCAGAGCAATATATATTTATTTTAACAATATTTAGGTTATTGTTTTATTCATGATTTATTTTATTCATGATTTTTTTTGAATATATGATTTTTTAATTTTTATATGGAAAAGATATAACAAATTAATTTGAAATGAAGAATATAAAGTAATAAACACTGTTGCTTTAAATTATTTTTATTTACATTGCTATGAAATATATGTAGAAAAAATTAGGGACCATTTTTTATTATTAATGGCAGGACTGATGAATGAAGAGAAAAATATGACAAATCTTTGTTATAAACAGAATTATAAATTTTGATTAGTTATTTAATTTTTTACAATGATGTGATTACCTAAAAAATTGAGACTTGTTTGTCTATTATAATTATTTTTAGCGTTTTTGTAGAAAAAATATTTGAAAGAATACAATTTATATAATTTAAAATTAAAATCACCATTTAAAATGATATCATAATAAAGGTTTATTGTGTGTTTAAAATAAATAAAAGGCAGATTTTACCGCATATGACTGAGGTCCGGCGATCTTTTTCCTAAAATATCCAAAAATATTCCTAAAATAAAATATTCTAAAATAAATATTCAATTTTATTGATATTTTTTATTTTAATATTCTTTTTACTCCTTTAACTATTTTTGAAATAATTATTTTTATCGTGTAATTGATTTAAATTTTTTTCATTTTTAACATCTACCGTATCCGAAATTGCAATCTAACACAGCGAGGGAATTCCTCATCCAAATTATTTACTTGACATAATTGATCTGTGAATTCTAGTTATGAATTAATTTTACCTGCATGTTAAGTCTGAAATGATTCCATGTATTTATGTTTTTAAATTCTAATTTTTAGAAAAGAATTTATTTATTAATAATTTCAGTCAGAATAAGATTTTACTTTAAATTAATTTTGGATGGTTATATTCATTTCATGATTTCTTGAAAAACAAAAGTATTTATTTAATTTTTAAAACAATAAGAATTGTGAAATATTTTATATTATAATTATTTTTATTTTTTCTAATTTTGAATTATTTATTTATTTTTAATTATTGATTAGTAAATTTTCTTTCTTTAGGATTGAAAAGGTTTAATTATTTTTTTTAAATAAAAAATTCGAAATTATTAAATTTCTAATATTTTTAAGAAAAATTTTATTTTTAATCTCTTAAAATAAAATTTACTATTTTTATAAAATAGATTTTTATTAAAGCATTAGGAATTTTATTTTATTATAAAAATTTAAATAAAATAAATTTTTATTAAAAATTGACGTAAAAATAACTCTTGAAATCATATTTCATTAATTTTTAAAGTTTTTTGTCATGCCATCTATGAATAAATGTAATAATTAATTAATTAATTAATTAATTTTTAAAAACTACCTTACGACATCGATCTACTTTATCCCGGTATCGCTGTCACTTTTTGATTGATATAATATTTATTATGACCTGTAAATTTAATTATTTTTAGTTTATTCAATTTTAAATTAATATTTAAAATTAAATTGGATATCAGTCCGATTATAATAAAATAGAATTTTATATTATTTTATTAATCTATGATAAATTATATGAAATGATAATCTTTTAATTAAAAATTATATTTATTCATCAATATGTTTTTCAATTTGGATATTTTTTTATTTCGAATGATTTAATTTTTTTAATAAATCATTATTGACATATTGTTAAGTTTTTATGCAATAGTATTTTTATTATTAGGTAATAATAATATTATTATTAAGTATAATTTCATTCTTCTGCATAAGTATTTATTTGCGGTCCAGAATACAGAATACATCATTTTTTATGCGGTCCAGAATACATTCGTTGGCTGCATCAATTTTCATTCATTAAGTTTCTATATTAAATTTTGGATGAGCTATTCTGTGCGAAAATTCAAAATAATTGGTCATTATGTCAAATTGTTTCTTAAACCATATATTTAAAATTTTTTTATTTCTAATTGATAATATTTTTTATTATTTAAATTAAAAAATTTTTAATTAGCATAAGACGGTATAATTTTGCTTAAGCTATGGAATCGTGAAGGACATGTTAGAATAAGCAAAATTAAAATTTTTTTAACATAAATACCGAAGGAATCTTGGCGGAAATGCCTTCGGATTTGTGTTAAAACATTTTTTTAAAAGATTTATTTTATCTTCGAAATATTGCGAACCAATCTTCCGGAACCTCCCATAAAGATAGATGCATTATTTTGCATGTATTTTTAAATGTTGCAAAATTTTTAATATTTTTAACTATATTTAATAATTAATTATTGTTGTCTTTATGTTTTATTAATAAAAAAACTATTTACGATGTTTAATTTTAAATTACAATATCTTAAAAAGCTAATTTAGTTATATATAATATCATTTATTTATTAAATTGATTCTTTATTAAAATAATTTGGTTAATTATAAAGTATTTATTATATGAATCAGATATTATTAATATTTTTTTAGAATGTATTTATTAACTTCTATTTTTATATTGAGTATTTTTTGCAAAAAAATTAGCAACATATAATCATTAAATTGAGTAAGCTCTTAATCATTTATAATATTTTTCATTTATTTCATTTTTATTTAGCATAAACATGATTTCGTTCAATTTTAAAATATAAATTTAAATGTATTTTCTTAAAAATTATAAATTTAAACGTTTCACTGGTTAATTTTAATCTATAACAATAAAATTTTTGAAACATTTATTATATTTCAATATATAAATTTTATAATTTAGAAGAGGTTTGGTTAAACTTATTTATTTAATTTCTTGAAAATAACATTTTTTGTTCATCTGCTCTTTGCTCAATGGAATCGTTTCTGGATCTGTCTCACAAAAATACAAAAAACTTCTCTATTTGAAATTTTAAATTAATTAAAATTGTTGTACATTTTTTTATTTGCAATTCTTATTAATAAGATTTTTTATTAATTGGAAATTTGAAACTATATATTTTACAGAAATTTTCAGTGTAATTAAAGATTTAATAATTTTCACTTTTACTAATTCAATGATTTAATTTATTCTTAACAAATTTGATTATTTTGCTACCAGAGTTTTTTACTAAGATCAAAAACCACAATTCCATGTATAGCAATTTATTATTTTTTAAATTTAAAGTTCACTTCTTTCGCAGTATATTTCTAATTGGATGTCGGTTCATTAAGTTTCCAGTTCATAAAAATTTCTTTTTTAAATTCTAAATGATGTTTAATAATAATAATAAAAATAATTATTCATATAATATAATTATTCAGATAATAATAAACAATTACAGTATTCTATCCTAGAAATTATTTATATTAAATAATTTTGATTATTAATAATACATGAATGGTCGTCAAATATTTTATAATAAATTTAATCCATATAAAAATATTGTTTAATTTTTAAAATATTGCTATAAATTTTGATAAACAACTACATTATTTAGAATATATTTTTAATATATTTTAACGATGTAAAAAGTAATTTTATAACTAAGATGTATATTTATTTTCCTCTTTTATTTAATCAGATATGTTATAGAATGCTTATTTTATATTATTTTTAACGCGCTAAATAATTATTATATATTATTTCTTAAATTACTACATTATGTATTTCCTACTCATTTGAAATTAATTTTACTAGAAAAATTTATTTGATTTTTTTAAAAAATATAAATATTCATTAGTGATTTTTTATTTTTATTAGCATTAATTTATTAAAATAATACTATATATCTTTAAATACTATTTGAAATGAATATATCAATATTTATTTTTTACTCTATTAATTACTTTGATTAATTATTTTTACTTTTATTTTATCTTTTACCTTGATTAATTTGAACCTAATTTATATTTTTCACTATTTGTGCTTTTATAACTATACCTATAATTAGTAAAAAATAAAAGAAAAAGTATATTTTTATCAAAAAAATTAAAAAATCAATTTTTAAATTTTTAATTATTTTTTTCAAAGATTTTTCTTAATGTAAATGTTATGTCCTCGGGGAGAGAGGAGAATAGTCTATCACAAGATAATATTTATTGACAACACTAGAATAGATGAGGAAGCGAAGAGGTGGCAAACAATGAGAAATGAAACACTTATATAGGTGGAAATGATGTGGTCTGATACAGAATGTGGTACAACGCGATACACTGTGATACAATATGGTACATGATGGTTCAGAGTGAAATGTGATATGAGACATAGAGAACTATGATGATAATGACAAGGGAACATACCGAGGTGTGATAATTTAACCCATCCTATCTTGTAGAGCACCCTCACATTGCGTCGTATATTTTTGGCTTTTTTGGCCCGCACAGGAAGTGAGGGGTAGAAAAATCGGTTTTAAAAATAAACGGTCGTTCATCCACACGGATCATTCGCCCTTTGGGATGGCGTCGATCGTACCATGCATAAACACTTTAATGTGAAATGTCATCAAAACGTTTGGTAAATAATTTATAAGATATATAAGATGTAAATAAATCAAAAAATAGCCATGTTCATTAATTATTTTACATTGAAGGATGGATGTCATCCAATGGACGGATGATTCGCGTGGATGAACGACCGTTCGTAAAAGATTTTAAAAGCGATTTTTCTACCCTTCGCTTCCTGTGCGGGCCAAAAAAAGCCAAAAATATACGACGCAATGTGAGCGTGCTCTACAAGATAGGATGGGTTAAATTATGATCTGAATACTCACACCTCGGTATGTTCCCTTAAGTTCTTTATATTAAAATGGACCCGGTAAAATGTCTAAAATATGTTAATGTTAAACGTTTTTTTTAATTTAGTTCTACGAATTATATAAAGATGCTGGACTGATCCCGATCGAAATTGGTATAAATGGTGTGATCGCGTTAATTTGCTATGCTGGGATTGCTTTGAACTTGAGCTTGGTCTATACAACGGTTAAAACAAAGTAATATACTAATAATTATTAAGAAATACTGTGTATGTTCAATTAAAATAATTGATTAATTACTAATTAAAATCTTTTGATTCTTTATGTATTGTTTGATTATGCTATAATCAAGTTTCATTTGCAAAATATCTTTTGACCACTGATCCTCTGCCGTTTTAGATCCCTGCACCGTCCCTGCAACATTCTGATCGCTTTGTATGCATTTTTCATATCTTCTCTTCTGTTAGGATATACTATCAAGTTCTTCGTATTTTTGTTCGGCATCAATTTCATTTCCCTTCGAAATTGCTACATTATACAATTTGTTCCTCTGTTCTGCACCACTTTTGGCATAATTTTGCAATTATGTATAGGAATTGATAGACTTATCGGCGTTTTATGCCCTGTTTGGTAAATGTTTTTATTATTATCTTTCGATATTTATATAAAAAGGGACATTTTTGAACTAATTATACATATTCAGTTGTCCGAATGGTTCAAAAAATCCATAATTTTTAGGTACAAGTTACGCATGAAATATAAATTGTTCATTTTTCTTATTTCTATGAATTTACTTGCAACAATGATTGATACATCCATTCAGTATTATGGTGCGAGTTTACATTGGGAGAAGTTTGTCATTTTCCATATACCTATGTACAATTGTAATAAAAATATTCTTATTTAATTAGCTTTAAAAAATCTCATACTACATTAAAAATAGCAGTATTAAATCATTTTCAAAAATGGGTAAAATAAGTAGCAAACTACCTTAAAAATGGTTTGTGTAATTTCTGCTGTAAACTAATGTTCACTGGTAAATAATTAGGGCTTAAAAAAATCGGAATCGATATAATATCGAAATCGATATTTTTTGCGGAGGCTCAAATGGCCTGAAAATCGAATAAAAACATTTATAGCTTGATTTGAGTCATTGAGTCAAAATCATCAATTATTTTTCATCAATTATTAAGATATTTTTTCGAATTTTGGACTTTGTGCCGATATTTCTATATTGCATCGATATTTTCAAGCTATGCCGATCTTTTTGGCGATATTTTTAACTTTTTGGGAAAAAACCCGTAAAATTACACCCCTAAGAACGAGAAATTTGGCGAAATTTTGAAAAATACACCCCTGAAAATGAGAAATTTGACGAAAATTTGAAAAATACACCCACAAGAACGAAAATTTGGCAAAAATTTAAAAATTACACCCCCTAAGAATGAGAAATTTATGTCGATATTTTCACTCTTTTGTATTTTTTCAAGCCCTACTGATAATGGAAAAATAATCTGCTGTTTGTTGTTTATTGTTATAGACCAGTGATGTATACTTACGGAGAGCCAATACATCAAGAAGAAACATCAAATTTCATGAATTTGTCAACACAGTTCATTTATTCGGCAGAAATCTTATGTTATGCCCTGATTTGGGCGATCATTTTTGGCAAAAAAACATCTAGTTAAATTATGATCTGTTTATTCATTTTTAGACATTTTTTAAATTTTGTCTTTATAGTATCGTCAAATAACAAGAGGCTTATGATTTCGTTGAGCATTATTATGGCGATTGGAGTTGTTAATATTTTGGTGCGTTTCTCCATTAATTTAACGGCATTCTCTATTCTGCAATAAAATACTATTTTAGTTAACCATGTTCTTCACTCTGATTTTGCCTCCCTTGAATTTGGACATTTTCACGATTGAATATGTGATTATGCCTACAATGACCATAATTTTCATGGTTTCCAACAGCAGTGTTACTCCAATACTTTTCCTATGCAGGTGAATACAATTACCTTAAGAGTAAAATCCCGACAATATTCGTTCAGCAAAGAATATTCCAGTGCATTTCGAGCATGCTTCAGGAGGACAAGTGTTGTGACGACGGTGGCCCCAATCCAGCTCATCCATTAATTTAATCTCAAATTACTTTGTTTAAAATTGGTGCAAAAATTATAAAGGCACGCCAACTTATATTAAATCTGGTGGATATAAAATGAATATAGAAATCGAATAATTTTGTTGGAAATTATCGATTTTCCCTTCTTTATTCGGTCAATCAATTCTATAATTTTAGGATTGAGATGCAATTTTTATTTTAAAATTTTTTTTATTAAACAATTATTTTTCAATCTCAGCGTTGGAGAAGTGGTCACTATTTTTCGACTCCATTTTTGAATGATGAAGTCGACGCCAAATGTTTTCGTGGTGATACAAAATCAGAACGGAGGAAATTTGTATAATAATTAATAATCGATGCTGAAATTTTGCATAATTTGTAATAATCGATCATTCATCATAATTTTCGAAAAAACCTACCAAAAAATTTCTCAATCGAGCAAAATGGGGCTAAAGAAGTAGGAAAAAAAAATAAAAAGATCAGAATTTTTTTATGTATTTGATTACTATATAATCAATCCGCTGGAAGTGAAAAAACCAACTAAGATTATCGTTTCACTTTTTTGTAACGGGTAGGGAAAATGGACTCTGCTTCTCTCAACATTATTAAAAATATGAACATTAGTTTTCCAGATTAAGTTCTTTTTTTGTATATGCAACAAAAAATCATTGATATGAAAATTTCTGCCATAATTATATTCGGATCAATTTTTATCCTTTTCTAAATTCATCTTATCATTTTGAAAAAAAAGAATTGTAAAACAATATCAATTTAAATTTAATGAAGCAAACTGCAAAAATAATTCTTAATTTATAAGGTGTCCAAAATAATTCAATGAATCGGATCATTATGATAAAATAAAAAAAGAAGATCGTCAATGATTAATTTGAAGAAAATATGGAAGATGTTCAAATGAAAATGTTGATCTTCTCTCTTCTCCGTCCAATGACTCGTCCAAATTACCCAGATCACTAGATAAATGGGATATTTATAGTATTTTTAAGAACTATTCGAATGTAGAAAAAGAGAAATTATGAAATAGAATGAAAATTTCTCTAAAATTAAAAAAACAAATCCTTTTAAAATACCAGAATTTTTGACTCAAAAATGTGTGAAAATTTTCTCAAAACAAAATGGATTACAAAATGGATTAAAAGATCTTTATTTCTTATAAATTAATAAATCAAAATAAAAGATTAATATGAAAAAACACACGGCACTGAATCCATTGCACGGGCCAAAAATTGACGCAACACAGGCTGGCTAATGTAATCTGCCGGCAAATGGTCCTTCCGGATCTGAAACTTGCTGTGCTTCCCCACTTTCGCTTCGGATAAAGTTCTCCCGCCGTACACTTCCAACTCCAGGGGCCTATCCATGCTTTCCAGCACCATTTTCAGTTTTGCCAATTCTGCATTCGTGAGAATGTCGCGGATCAGGCAGGTCAGCTTGCGCAATTTCTTCAACAAAAAACATGCCACGCATTAACCAGCTTAACCATGAACGCCTGTCTATTTTTTCAACCACCTGGAAGAGGGCCTTTTTTAAGGGGACTTATTTTAGAGAGGCTTTATTTTTCCAAAGTTTGTCAGGCAAATGCTCAAATAATAATAATAATAATATAAGTGATTTTTTTTCCAAAATCCCATCATTTTCGCATTAATTCACAATTTTTCGTAATTATTTATATTATATCATAAATAAAAAATTTTTAAATTTTTATATTTAATTATAGAACAAAAAGGCAAAATTTATTAAAAATCATACATTCAACTCTCATAAGAGGTACTTATGTATATCAACGAGGGGGCCTTATTTTACGGTATATAAAAAATTGTATCGCAACCGAAAAATCAGTACCACCAATTTCTGTAATCAAATCCTCTTCATTAACAAGGAATTAAAAAACATTGTAATTTTAAATCAAAACTGAAATGCAATCTAATTTATTAAATGAAGTTAATGATACATTTTTCAGTGATTTCTTTAATAAAAACCTTTTTGCAATTATTATTTAAAAACTCCCAACCAGCGAATACGACAATTATGAACTATCAAACAGTGTTGTGCACTTTTACTCATACTTCGTATTTGAGAACGAAGCACAAGGGGCCAAAAAGGGCCGGTGCGAGTACGAATTAGGGTTGCATAAATCCCCGCGGGGACGGGTCATCGCGGGGACGGGGACAGATTTTCGCGGGGTCCCCGCGGGGACCCCGCGAGGACAAGAAATTTTTCAAGTCCTTTAATTATTGAAAAAAATTTCGAAAAATTTTTCCATCAATGAAAATTCAATTTAAATCAATTAAAAACTTTTTTAAAATTATTTTTAAGGCCTTTTAAAATTATTCTAGAAATCTGAGAATTAGTATGAAAATTTTTTTCGAGTACTTCTTTGGTCTATAAAAAATTTAAAAATTTTCAAAATCAAAAATTTCAAATTTTTTTCAAAGATCCTAAGCCTATAATAATTTTGGATTTTTTTTCAAAACACTCAAGGACTAAATTTGAAAATGAAAAATTGCCAAAATATCCACCGAAATCGTGGTACGACTTTTGCAGATCCGACTTTTGCAGACCCGACTTTTGCAAACCAATTATCAATGAAAAAGTAATTCGCATTCGAATAATGTAAAATAGGCAAACAAAATAAAAAGAAAAATAATAATTTTTTAAAATTTTTTGTCCCTTTCCGAGGGGTTACTCGGTACTCGGTCTATAAATAAATGAAAAAAGAATATAAATGAAAATTTTAAGGAAATATGTATAAAAAGGGCAACTCGTTTTTCGAAAGATCTCCTTCATTATTTTGAGAATTAGGATACTGATTTTTGATTAAGTTTCTGATGGTTTTCTGATTTTCAATTGTTTTTTTCTAGCTTAATTCTTACTTTTTCTATTTCATTTTACCTCTACAAATTTATACTCATTTTTCATATAGAATTTCTGATGAGTCTTCGATCTTTAAGTCGGGTAGAACTCGTAGAGCCTAGTCAGGTCTGCAACTGTCGTCTGCAAAAGTCGGTACGCCACCGAAATATCCACTTTGGCGCCTATGGGCCACCAGAAAAATGTTGAAAATAATACTTTTTTTTTGCAAAATTATGATCAATTTTTTTAAATCCAAAAAGGATGACATTAAATAGTTGTTGTTAAAAATTTATATTATTTTTATTTTAAAGGTTGTTGATTTGATTTAAGGGTCGGCAACTCGTAACCGACCTACACTATTAGTTGTGTCGGCGGCCCCGATAGGGGCCGCCGGAGAAAATTTTTCTATATTTTTCGAGTATTTCTTAAGAAAAATTTGTTTAAAAAATTTAAATTTTCCGTCATTTTTCCCCACTAACCCCCAAAAATAATGATCAATTTTGCCCGATTTCCTCATTCTTAGGGGTGTATTTTGTCCCCGTGTCCCCGCGGGGACAAGGCCGCGGGGACGGGGACGGGACGGGGACGGGGTCCCCACGGGGTCCTCGCAGGGAACGGGGACCCCGTGGTAACCCTAGTACGAATACGACCCCTTTTTTGCCCTAAATCTAAAACTCGTACCGACAAGCACCCCTAAGAAAATTCGGAATTTTTTTGATGAAATTCCTTAGGGAAATAACATCAATTTGACAAAATTTTATCCGGCAGCCCCTGTCGGGACCACCGGCACCACTTTTATAGTGAATTTTCATCGAAAATTGTTTGAATTTTTTATTAATTTTTTTCGAAATTTCTGAAGAGTGCGAAAAAGTACGAAGTAAGAGCTTTTTTGGGTGACACTAGTACGAATACGAATACACGAGGCCCAATAGACCCAGTATGAAGTACGATATGAGTACGAGTAAAGTAGTAAATGCACAACAGTGATTAAAAGTTCTAAAAGCCAATAAAATTTGAAAAATCTAAACTCTCTCAAACGTACCGAATTAAGTTTGACCAAATTTATGACGAAGTCGACAAGAAGCGGCAATTCTCGAGGCAGATGAAGGTACTGCGCATAAATAAAAAATTTATTGATAATATTTCGGCCGACCCATTTTTTTTTAAATTTTTGACTTATTTTTAATTATGAAATTAGAAAAACTAAAAAATCAAAACAGGGCTTAAAATTCTGCAAACTTTTCCTGTTTAATTTTGGTGTAACAATGTCTAAAAAGAGTTTATAAAGTGATCGGCCGTCGGCCAATGTTTTTATAACACCCAATATGGCAGTTTTCTAACACCCCTAACACCGTGTGCCAGATTTCAACGACCCCTAACAACATTCATTTCAAATATTCAAATAATGTTATTTCACTGTTTTTTCCGTCCTTGACTCTAAACTTATTAGTATTTTATTCGAATTTTTTAATTTTTTTTCAGCCACCTCAATGTTGCCCTTGGCATTCATACCATTGATTGAGGACAAAATTTGGGAATGTATCAGGCCACCATCATTAAGGATGCAAGAAGAATCGACGATGGATACCGAGCGCAGATGGGCAAGTTGAAGCACGGATTTGAGGGCTGACAACAATCTGGACCAAGTAGTTGCAAAAAATGAAAAAATAAAAAATTCAAAAAATTTTCAATCAGATTTACATGGAAAAACCATCCACTTACCCCACGCTATTTTTTGTTCAATGCCAATCCAATCCTCAATTTTCTCTATTTTTCAGTTGGATTGTATTTTTTTGTTTTAGTTGTTTTACAATACTTCTACATAAGAACCCCATGCAGAGCTCAAGGCTATTACATCAATTCTGTTCTGTTCACCTGTTGGAGTCATTTTCGTTGTGGAAAATGCCAAATGAAAGATGTTCCAAGAAAGGGCAATGCTGGGCAACCAGATGGATAACCTGAGGAATTTTTTTTCCAATTTTAAGTTTTGGATCAAACAATATTTTTGATCTTAGGGCCGAATTGCACGGCTAATTTACGATATTTTATAATTGATGAGTGTGAAAATGGGTTCATTATCAGGAGCTTTTTCATTATCCGGAAGGGGCATTTCAATAACAGGGGCAGCATTTATAAAAAAGCTCTCCTGATAATGAAAAGCTTTTTGAAAAATCGAGAAATTCGATCCAGGTAAATTTTACCAGAATATGATAATGTTGGATCGATGTACTTAAAAATTTAGGGGAAAAAATAAAAAAAACAGAAAATGATCAAGAATCTATTATTATTTCACAGTGCATGTTAAAAAAACTCAAAATTCACATGTAATTGGAACACATACCCTTGCGTGAACAGCCTCTAACACAAGTGCCCTCAGGTTTGCGCCAATCAGTGCCAATGTATTGCCAAATAGATTGGCATCAGATTCATCGAAAGCGAGACGCAAGTAGAAAAGCCTCAAGAAAAAATGATTTTGATCAATCTATAAAACTTTCGCCTAAAAACTCTTCTCCTAATTAATGTTGGACATGGTCTAGGGGGAATATCCCTTCGCCCTCACCCTCCTCACCCCCCCCGTCCCCGTCCCTGACGAAACCATCCCTGACATCCCCGAACTCATACCCACCGGGATTTTTGATATATATTAATCATAAAATTTTTGAAATTGTTGGGAAAAAATTGTCAGAAAGTGCAAAAAAATTCATCCTCGAGAAATCGAGGATAATTGATTAATTCTCTTAAAGGGATCCTTATTTTATAGGGAGTTGTTATTTAAGGATTTACGGTAGTTGATCCTGACCGGTCCATCCATGCTAATTCATCCAAACTCACTTCTCAAATTGGGCTAGCTTGGTCAGCCATAACTTGTTGAGCGGAAAATACATCGGCAACATCAATATGGCCAGTTGAGGACAACAGCAGGAGGCGAGTTCGAGCAGTTCATCGATCCGCTTGCACTCCTGCTTCTCGGCAAATGACCAAAGAAGGTAGTTGTGGTTGTTCGAAGGGGCAAGATTGATGTGCAGTGCGCGGAGTGAGGAAGGCAACGCCGGAAGACACAATGCGCCCCAGCGGGAGTCGGACACCGGAAGGCGCAACGCTTGCAACGACGCATTATTGTTGCGCAACAGATTGTGCAATTCCGCAATACTTCGCCAGTCCTGACAGTGGATAAAAATTAGAAATAAAGGTCTGTTAAAATTTGTTTGAAAATTCCGTCTGATTGAAATTTTTTTACAAAAATCCATTTAAGCTGGTACCAGCGGATTTTTTGAATTATTTCATGTTATGTCGGCTCCATGGCAATTCGGCAGCAAGAATATTTGCGACAATTCGGCACAAAAATAGGACAATTCGGCTTAAAATGGCGACAATTTGTCAGAAGTTTTAAAATAAGAAAATCGAATTATGACGCATTATGCATAATTACTGGTGTTTAAAAAATTTAGATTAGATTTTTATTTTTAAAAATCAAATTTGGTGGCGAATTGTCGCATGTGCCGAATTTTTTTTTGGTGCCGAATTCTCGTGTGCCGAATTGTCGCGACACCGTTATGTCGCCAGTTGCGTGATCTGATCTGATACTGATCCTGGGGTTCGGATCAGATCAGATCATTTTTGATGATCCAGCCGCCTGGATCAGGATCAGATCAGTTCCGCAAAAAAAGTCGGATCATCGGAAGACTGATTATAACAAACAATGTCGGAGAAGTGGACGCTTTGCAGACGCATCAAATTGTCCACAACTGCGCGTAAAGTGTCGGATCCCACACATGTGTCGAATCGCAAATGACGCAAATTGCGCATCTTGGTCCACTGATCCACCCGGAATTCCCCAAGTGCAGGAATGCCCAACTGGCGCAGGTGTGGAGTGCATCGATCGATCAGGGCCTGATACTTGGCCAACTGCAAATTGATAGTGCTGGTGAAAAGGCGATACTTCAGTTAGGTCCTCATTTTCTTTGTTTTTTTTTGTAAAATTTTCCAGCAAAAGTATTATATATAGAAAGAATGGCAGAAATTTCTGCTTCCAAGGAATCCAAAAGCACATGGTTGGAAAACCTATCTGGAAATTGGCGAAAATTGAGTTTTTTTGGAAGGGATCCTGATCAGGATTGTAAGGGTGGAAAATCGAGTTCGCTGGTGCTAGGAGGTTTTAAAAAACTCTAGAAAATTTTTGGTATCATTTTTTTAATTTTATACTGGCTCCCAAAATTCTATGGTGCCAAATTTTCCATGGTTTTTTTGGCATCGAATTTTCTGTTAAGCTTTATAAACAAGACCACTATAATGAAAAGGTCAAATTAGCGCAGGGCTCCCATCTGGAAATTTTCAAACTCACTCAGAACATTCAGTCCAAAAAATCAGATTTCATGGTCAAAAATCAGAACATTTTATAAAATGTTTTCAAAGCGATTAAAAATCAATTTATTCATAATTTTTATATCAAACATTGTATTTTTCATTCTCCATAATCTGTTTGAGCAATTTGGGGGTTGAAATAAGCATGTCATAAAATTTGGAAACAATCAATCAATCAATCAAGTCTTTACGCACATGGCGCTAGGCCATTACCATGAAAATGTGTGAATAAAACAATGTGAAAATATAGTGATTGTATAAATAGAAGAACATAATGAATAGAAACAGAATAAGATTAAACACAATACTATTTTTGTGAATTGGCATTAGCCTCAAAAAGTTTCCATTGAGCATCAATAGAGTCCATGTTACGATACATTTTAAGAACAAGTTTTTGAGTCTGTGGTGGGGAGTTATGAAGTTTATATTTGTTAATGAGCGGAATATCGGAACGGAGAACAACAGAATTTGCATATATAATATAATCATCATTTGTTTCCGATCGTTTTTTATGCACTCTTGGATTAACCTTGACCGTTCCTTGCGCTGATTTGGCGTCATTTCTTCCCGTATTCTGACTTCTTTGAATGTGCCCTCGCGGACCTTCGGCCTGTTGCGCAGCACGTGCCCGGCAGCTCCCTGCGACGGCAGTTGGACTTTGATGGGGCGGTGGCGGTTGGGCTGACGCTTGCCGAGGCGGGTGACCGCCGCAGGCAGGCACGAGTCCAGTCCGCACTCATTGAGCACGTCCTGGACTCGCGCCACATCCTATCGCGCCCTATCCACAGGGCGCTCGGCATCGCTCTCCGGCATGTTGAGGAGCACCACGGAGCATTGACGGTCGTCGTCGTCCCGTTGTGCATGTTGATCAGTGAGCAGCTCCCCGGCCAGCTTGAGCAAGTCGACGACTTGGTGCATCAGCGCCTTGACGGGGTCGGGTAGAGCAGAGTCCTGTAGAGCAGTGAGGTCGAGTTGGCTGATGCCTTGTGCCAGACGGAGGCGCTTTTCGTTGATATTGTTCGGGGAAGACGATGGGGGATTTATCCGCTTCATAATATTTTTTATTTTGATATATCTCAAGTTTGGGTAATTATGCTAAAGATTGGGTAATAAACCATTGGGTAATAAACAATTGAGATCATAGTTGACCTTCACTTGGGCAAAGCTTTTCACCGTTTCAACAGTTTTTAAGTAACAGTTTTGAGCGTTGTCGATGGTCCCGACAAGGGCCACCGGAGAAAATTTTAAAAATTTTGATCCTTTTTCCTAAGAAAATTGGTCATTTTATAAGACATTTTTTTGGAAAAAATCCTCTTTGGGGGCCGGCGCTCCCGATAGGGGCCGCCGGAGCAAATTTTGAAAATTAGATCTCGTTTCTTAAGCAAATTGGTCATTTTTAACGGAATTTCAATAAAATTTTGAAAGGACAAAATAAGGACAGAGGTCGAAAATCAGGACAAATCTGATAAATCAGAACATTTTTATTTTCTCAGATCTGGCCCTCCAAATCAGAACCAATCTAAGAAATCAGGACATCTGGGAGCCCTGCATTAGCGTGACTTCTTCATATCAATTAGCAATCGAGCTTTTTAAAAATCTTTTACCTGTTTTTATGTACAAAAATAAAGAAAAAAAAACACAGAAAAATATACCTAGAATCCAAAAAAATGACTATCTGTACTCTATATACAGGGAAAAGTACAGGTATGTATTCAGCTGTCCCGCTTTTTTAAATCAAATTTCATGGATATTTTTTATTAAGAAAATTGGTCAATATTAAAAAAAATTCCAAAATTCGATAATCAGGACAAGCTAAGGACAAAGGTCAAAAAATAAGGACAAACTCGACAAAACAGAACAGGAACCCTGGAATACAAGTACAGCTCGAACTCTAATTTCAATTACCGTCAGCAGATGGCCTCGCCATTCCAACTCCTGTTTGTTCACAGTCAGTGACCGGAACTCAGTCCAAGCATGTTTCTTGGCAACTTGGCCCCAATGTCGACAAACTCTCTCCAACCGAACACGCTCATTGGGCGGGAGAAAACGGAAAATGTGGGCCTAAATAATTAAGGATTTTGATTAGAAATTCCTGGAACAGATGAAATTAATAGAAAAATGAAAATAAAAAAATGAATTCATTAAATAATAAGAAAATTATTAATATATTATAAAAAATCATCCTTACTAATGATTCAGCGGCCAAATTGTTGATAGAAATAGAAGTGGTTGACATATTTTTCTTAAATGGTGTATTAAAAAATTCAAATGAAATTAAATAATAAATAAACTGATAAATATTTTTGGAAAATGAAATAAAAATTCAAATATGCAAAATATTTTTTAAAAAAGCGCAGGAAGAAATATGGCTATAAATTTGACATTTCATTTGCACATGTTTAATAATCAAACCATTTTTTGGCAAGCTGGTAATAACTAACAATAAGTGTAATTTAATTGAATAATCTCTAGGTTTACATCGGAGTAAAAGTGTAAAATGATGTTTATCAATTAGGCATAGTCATAGTCACTATCAGTATAGTCATCAGACCAATCATCTGGGGTGATCAGCGTCATTTTGAGTAATAATTTGAATTTGAATCATTGCCTTTTGTTCATCTTGGTGGATTAAGGCAACCCATGTTGGTACGATGATGGCCTTTCCCATGAGTATTATATGGGATTACCATGCATAGCAATTTAAACACAAAAATGAACGGGCAATAAACGCATCCAATTTCATTCCTGTGGCATCTCACTAACTTGTAAGTAGGGATGAAAATTTTAGATGATGAAAAATTGAGCATTTTCATGTTTATTTTCATGTATAACTTGGTTTGATGAATTATTATGTGAAATTTGGCACAAAGATGCCACAGAAAGGATTCCATAAGCCAGTCAAATTTCAAATTTTTCGATAAAAATTTTCCTACTAATTACATTTTCCAAACTAATAAGCTTACTTGAAACAAGTTGGCTAGGCTGATTTTTGTTAAAAGAAATTTACACGATTGAATTCAAAAAATATTGTGGGAATATTTGAGTGACCATTAAATGTCAAATTTCAAAAGTCAAAATGCTTCAAAACATCTTAAAAAATAAAAGACGTTGAAGTGTGTAGTATCTAGAAATTCCAAATCTATTTATAAGAATAATGGGTTAAAATCCTGGAAATTCAAGTAAAAAATAACATCTCATCTAAAAATAAAAAAATAAAGCATTACTATACGTACAATGAGATTCGTCTTCTTGGAAGACCACAGGAAACTGAAATAAGATTTTTACATTAAATAAAATTTTTATGAGAAATTACCGAGAAAGTAACCACATCAAATTGCTAAAAACCGCCACGAGGGGCGTTAAAAAAAACCGCCACGAGCTATAGTCTGTACAAAAACTTTTTTGTTAGACTTGTTAGACAAAAAGTAAAAAAAGGCAAAATTGTTCAGAATTTTATGCTGATTCGAATGGTATAAAGAATTTTTCGAAATTCGAACAAAAAATTCGAAATATCCCCTAAAAACCGTATTTTTCAGTATTTCGGCAAAATTTCGAACTTTTTGTTCGATTTTCCGAAAAATTTTATACCATTCGAATCAGCATAAAATTCTACACAACTTTGCCTTTTATACTTTTTGTCTAACAAGTCTAACAAAAAAGTTTTTGTACTGATATAGCTCGTGGCGGTTTTTTTTAACGCCCCTCGTGGCGGTTTTTTTAACGTCCCAGCACCCAATGTCCCGGGGTCCTATGTACGTATTGGATTATATCGAAAATGGAAAAAATATAAATAAATTAATTATAAAATCAGCTTTAGTGGAATTTAAAATTTTTTATATTTATAAAAATTTTCTTACAAAAAATTGATTGTTTTTCATTCATCCAAATAATGGCAAACGAACAAAAACTACAGCAACAAGTTCAAGACGGAGCCCAAAATGGAGTTATGGAGGAAGACAAGCCTGCTGGACCGGTGCTATGTCATTTCCCAAAAACCATCATAATGGGCGCTTCCCAAAAATCCATCAAAACTCAAATAAGAAACACTTCGCAGATTAAATAAATTTTTATAATAAATTTTTATAAAATTTATTCAATTATTACGATTGTACTGATAATTTTTTCTTGAAATTTTGCAATAAAACCTTCTAATTTAGTTATACTCGTATGAATAAAAATGAAGAAATTTACTTGGGAATTCATTTGCCACTTTTATTCGATATTAATTTTTTAATTAATATCGAATAAAAGTGGCAAAATTTTTTTTTGGCCGAAAGTGGCCGAATTTTTTTTTGATTCGGACGACTTTGCAGAGGGGACCTCGAGATTTTTCGAAATGATGTCAGACGTGGAAGGGAGAATTGTGCAAAAGTGCTGTTATGAGGGTAAATGAAGGAATGGAGTTGATTTCATAAAATGAAATAATATGTGATAATTAGTGAACTTTCTAGAAATACCAAAAAAATGAATTTTTCATATTTTTTCAGACAAATGATATGGAAATTGATTTATCATTTTACAATTTGTTATGCTAGGATTTGTTGAAGTTTATTCAAATTTTTAATCTAATTTTTCAATTTATAAAAATTTATTTAATCCGCGAAGTGTTTCTTATTTGAGTTTTGATGGATTTTTGGGAAGCGCCCATTATGATGGTTTTTGGGAAATGACCCAGCACCGCTGGACCGAACCAAGATGGATCTGCTGTGGAAAACAACGAAAACCAACCGCAGGATGAAGGTGGGTCACCGGTCTGATGAATTGGGAAAAAGTAAAATTCCAAAAAAATATTTAGTGTAAATTTTGTTAATTCATTAAACAACTTAATATGATAATTTTTGCTAAATAAAAAAGTGCCAAAATAGAACACTAATCCAGAAAGTTGGTTTAAATCTATTAGCTCAGAATTCAAAGAGCATAAATATTTAGAATTATGTTGGGTTTGGTTGAACGAATTTTTCAAAAGAAAATTTTTAAAAATGAGCATGATTTAATGCCTCTTGAAGTTTTTGATCTAATTATATTTAAAAAAAAGTTTCCAGTACTAATGTTTGATTTTGGCACTTTAGAGGCAAATGATTCGGCGTGAAAATAATATGATACCCTATCCATTTTGCTGACTTTAAATAGTGGCCTAAAAATTGTTAAAAATTATTTTATATCGAATTTTAACATAATTTATGATCATTTTTTCATATTTTGAATTATTTTATCCAAATATGCAAAAACATAACCAAACTAAAAATTCGTTTAAAAAATTACTATTTTTTGGAAAAATGAATGGACTTTTATTATTTGCTTTTAATTATTTTTCCATAAAAATTGATTAAATTAAAAATGAAATTTTTTCCAATTCGTCGCCAAAATTTGTCCAACTTTTTCTTATTTTTGTCGATGTATTTTATTCCACGAATTTTATTTGGTTCATTAATTTCGTGTTCTGCTTTTTTTTTAAATTTTGTAGACGTGATTTATATAAAAAAAAACAAGAAAAAAGTTTTTTTTCCATCATTTTAGTGCGTCAGTTCATTAATGAGCAAATGGAACGCAAAGTGCTTTGTCGCACTTTTGAAGGCGAAATCGTCAAAGTAAATTTCATCATTTTTTTGTTAAAAATAACAAAATCGATCCGGCAAAACAGGCTCCATGGCATTTGATGGGTGTTGGGTCGTTTTAAAAAAAGTGTCATAATGGGCGTTTTAAAAAAAAGTGCCAAAACCCAGTATGGTCTACAAAAACTTTTTTGTAAGACTTATTAGACCAAAATTTCCAGCGAAAAAATTGTGCAGAATTTTATGCTCTATCTGCCGGTATTTTTAATTTTTCGAAATTCGGCCAAAAAGTTCGAAATAACACCTAAAAACCCAATTTTTCGGTATTTTGACAAAATTTCGAACTTTTTGACCGAATTTCGAAAAAGTAAAAATATCAGCAGATAGAGAATAAAATTCTGCACAACTTTGTCCCTGGAAGTTTTAGTCTATCAAGTCTTACAAAAAAGTTTTTGGAGAACTTACTGGGGTTTGGCACTTTTTTTAAAACGCCCATTATAATACTTTTTTTAAAACGCCATAGCACCATTTGATGGTCCAGTCTCGCGCTTTCTCCTACATGTGGTTTGTCAATGCTAGGGTTGTGGAAAAGCGGTTCGGTTTTGGTTAACCGAAACCGAAAACCGGTGTTTTTGGGTCTAAAACCGAAACCGAAAACCGGGGGTCCCAAAACCGGCCAAACCGAAAACCGGGACCCCAAAACCGCCGGTTTTTCGGTTTTGAAAATACACCCCTAAGAATAAGAAATTTGGGAAAATTAAGGTGATTTGGATACTCGAAAGCAATTTAAATTTATATTTTTCTTGGCAAAATGTTCAAAAATTATGTATGTCTCCATTTTTTCTCTAGCTAATGCAGCGAAAATGGGGTTCACCCCAAAAGACCAATAACCCAAAGACCACAATTTTTATTACTTTTTTAAATCTCTAGACTAGACCTACAAAATTTCTAAAATTCTAAAGCATTGGAATTTTTGGAAACAATTTTTAAAAATTCTAGACCTCTATTTAGACCTACATGATTTCTGAAAAATATTTCAAATCTGCCGTTAGGACATTTTTCAAAAATTGGTTTAAATTTTTTTGTTATCAAGATGGGTTTCAATCTTTTCCTATGATTTTCAAGAAAATTTATAACCTATAATTTTCAGAATACTGTGCTTTTCAAAAAAATGAGTTTTCAAAAAAGAGTTTTGAGTTTTCAAAACCCCAAAAAGAGTTTTCAAAAAATTGATTTTCAAATAAAGTAATAAGCTTTAGAAAAAATCATAGATTTTTAGAAAAAAATTATTATCAAAAACAATTACACTTATCAGGTCTTAGGTTTAAGAAAATTTCATATTCATTGGGTTTTAGAAATAGCCAACGGTTTTAGAAGAGCCAAAATTTTTCATGATTTTGGCTGGTTCAGCCCCCCATGACAAAATCCTTTATACCTATATGCCAATGCAGCCATGCCTTCTAAATTAAATATTTAGCAATTCCTTTTATTTTCCTAATCAAGGCACATCTCAAAAATCTGAAACTTTCACTATAGACTGAATTGGTTCCAAAAGATATTTCAACAGAGGAGGATGCGAAAATGAATAAAATAATAACGAAATTTTACGGCCCATTCGCTATAACTCGGTTCAAACCAAACCTAAACCAAACCTAATGATATCAAAAGCTTGATGTTTTGGGCATTCAGTATTTGTTTGAAAAAAAATTGAATTTTTGGAATTTTTTATCGATTTTTTGGCAAATTTTTGAAAAACCGGTAAAACCGGCGGTTAACCGGGGGTCAGGCCAAAACCGAAACCGAAAACCGGGGGTACCGGTTTTAAACCGCTTTTCCACAACCCTAGTCAATGCTATACATATTTGGAAATTTTTTACAGGGATATAAAGGCCAATAGTAAGATTTTAGAAATGCACTTGGGAGCAAGAAGTCTTAAATCGAATAAAAAAATTAGTTTGCTGGCCCAAGAGTTTTCAAGAGCAAAAATGGATGGGTGTATTTTTGTCATAATTTTTCATCAACGGACCAATTTTAATGGGTCAATTCTTTTCATTTTTTGGGATATTTTATGCTTTATCTTTTGAAATTAATCTTTAGATTATGGTGAATCAACAATAAAATATGGATTCTGGGCCCATAAAATCCTTTCTAAAATTACTTAGTGTTTTTAAAAATCATAGATGTCTAAAAAAAGATAATAATTATAATTAATATAATTATACCTGTGGCCGCTGTGGGGGCCACAATAAAAAGAGGAGGGATTGGTTGATTTCAACTAAAAGAGAAGGCCCCAGGGGTGTGACTCTTCACCATGAACCAGTGTTTTCCTGACCGGCTTCGGTCACTGACCGGTCATGTGATCTGACCTGACCGATGACCTAACCTGACCTGACCGGGGCTCCTGGTCAGGTCATCCGGTCATGACCGGATAGCCCGGTCAGTCAGCTGGTCATATGACCGTAAATTGGGGTAAAAGAACCAAAAATGCACCCCTAAGAATAACATTTATGCCGAATTTTTTGAAATTTTTGGGGAAAATTTTGAATTATAATGATGAAAGTTCGTTAAAATTACTTTTTCCGTCAGAAAAAAAAGGAAACCAAAAATACCATTCTCACTTTCAATTTTCTTTCATTCCTATTCAACTTATTGAATTCTCACAGTTCAAATTTTAAAAAGTTCCTGCTTCCCCTATCGGGGCTGCGGCACCCTCTTAATATAAATTATATGATTATTAAGTGAATTTTAAAAAAGTAAAAAGTTCTCAATTCTCGAGACCAATATCGGTCTCAGTCTTGTTCTCGAATCGCGAGAAATTGAGGCTCATCATTACTTTTCACAATAATTTTTCACAAATATAATTCGCCACTTCAAAACATGAATTCGTATTTCTCCAGGTGATAACTTATTATTGGATTTTTGATCATTTTTTAAATTTTTCTTAAGAAATTAAAATTTTTTTGCTATTTTTTGAACCAATTCTATTTTGACTGAAGGTCAGATGACCGGTTATATGACCGATCACATGACCTGTGACCGGAGGGTCGGTCAGGTCATTTTAAAATGACCTGACCTGACCAAGCCTTCCGGTCAGGTCAGGTCATTTTGGTGACCGTAAAAAGGTCGGTCAGGAAAACACTGCCATGAACAATAAAAATTCGACCAAATACACCCAAAATCCCAAAAGGTGCACACAAAATATAAATTTATTAATCAAAATCGAAAATATGTAAAAATGAGGTGGGAGTAAAGAGTGCTTAATGAAAACAGGGGGCCCTTTTATAGTGGTGTGGTTTTCCCCCCTAGGCGGTGACAGATCATAAAATGGGAACTGTGTCATAAAAGGGGGAAAACAATTACCGTATTCTCTCTAAAATAAGACTCCCCTCTAAAATAAGACCCCCTCTAAAATAAGACCCCCCTTTGAGGAGGTTTGAAATAAATAAGACCCCCCTCTAAAATAAGACCCCTCTCTAAAATAAGCCCCTCTTCCTTGGAAAGCTAACCTTTAAATTTTTGGAAGCTACAAGTGATTTTTGGTTTATAGCATGAAATTTTCTTATAAATTATCGAAGCATTTGTTTTAAATTTTCTATATTAAATACTATAAAAATAATGGATTCGTAAAGGAAAACTTCCTCTTCATAAAAGCTTAGAGCCCAAAATAAATTTGTAATTCAATGGAATTTCTACGCTGATTGTATAGTATTTCCTTATTTTCTTTCTTTTCTTCTTAATCGACTCCTTTGTAAGCCTACCAACGACCTAGTTTTGCCCATCCATATTATATAAAGGCCATCTCTTACTATATTGTCACATTTAAATTTCATGAGGGTAAATATGTAAAGGCAAAGAAACCCGGATTTTCGACCATCACTGACTAATTTTTGTTTTTTATTTTTACTCTGCAAATTTTCCTAAATCCTCTAAAAACTATAATTAAAGGGGTGTAATTTTCAAAATTGGTAGTCAAAAAACTAAAAAATTTTCCTAGTAATATATCCTTGAAATTAAAAAATGCCCTGGTAAACTACTTTGAAAAAAATAAGACTCCCCTCTAAAATAAGACCCCCCTCTAAAATAAGACCCCCCTTTGAGGGGGTTTGAAAAAAATAAGACCCCTGTCTTATTTTAGAGAGAATACGGTATATGTAAATATAATTACCGGATTTAACAAGGCCTCCGCTACTTTGGTCTAAATATATAAATAAGGTTAAAGATGATTGTCTAAAAATTGACCCACCCATCCCATGTAGAAAATGAACTGGAGGATGGTCATCACG
>LDKF01000718.1:39529-53973 GCA_001026735.1 Rotylenchulus reniformis | reverse complement strand
CGCGCTCAAACGTCCTGTTTCGGATGAAACATTCCCGGGGTGATTTTGTGTCCCAGTGGCGTACTACATATATTCGTTATTGATTTTCTATGTGATTTTTCATGTAATTTTCCATTTAAATTTTATTTTTTGTTTTGAAATTCGAGTTATAAAAAATATTGGCGCTACCTAAAAGAAGGTCAATTTGGGACTCTAATATTTTTGAGTCCCGGGATCTAACCCTTACCCTTAGAGTCCTGAGGGTAAATTTTAACGCTGAATCAGATTATGACGTCCATTTTGACGTAATGCGTCATCTTACGTCATTTTTTTGACGCTGACGTTAAATTTTTTTGTAATATGGCATTCCGGCTGTGCATATATTGTTTTAGTTTGACGATTTTATGGGCAAAATTTTAACGTTAGAAAAAAAATGAAAGTTAGATGACGTATTGCGTCCAAATAGACGCAGAATCGAATTAAATGTCAAAAATTACCCTCGAGAAGTAATTTTTGGGCCATTTAGTTTTTTGACTTTTTTGACGCCAGCGTAAAAAAGTGACGTCAGGTGACGCATTACGTCAAAATGGACGTCAATATCTGATTCAGCGTCAAAAATTATCCCTAGGAGGTCCAAAAAATACACGTCTAAGTATTGAATAAAATATAGTCCCGAGACTCAAAAATGTTAGAGTCCCAAAAGTGACCTTCTTTCAGTTAGCGCCAAAATATTTATGGTTCGAGTTTTGGTTGGGTTCGAGTTGTCCAGGGTTCGAGTTATACTTGGTTCGATTTGTCTTGGTTCGAGTTGCCACCGACCCCGGTTAATAGGTCCTTTTCAATTGAGGGCCAGGGCCATATTCCTCCCTTATTTTATTACATCAATGAAGATGAATCACATTGATTTTTCGCTTGTTTGTTTGACTTTTGTCCATATTTGATATCATATTTATTTAGAAAAATGCCAAAAGAAGATTATTATTTTGCTGATAACAATAAAAGTGAAAGCCGGAGGAGGAGAAGCCGATCGCCTTCTAATAAGGAGCGATGGGGTAAAAAAAGCAGAAGTAGGGAAAGGGCACGAAGCAGCAAGCAAGACGAGAGGAGGAGGTCACCATCATCATCTGATGATGAAAAGCATTTCAACGCTTTACTGGAAAAGAAAAGATATGACAAAATTCTCAAAGAGAAAGAACAAAAGCGGCGACTCAAAGAAATGGAGACGCCCGACGAAAAAAGAGCAAGACGAATTGCAAAGAAACTCCAGAAGGTTTTAATATTGTTGTTTTGTTTTTATTAATTGATTTGTTTTTAGGAGGAGCGAAGACGAGCTGAAACATTAAATGTTTTCCCGGAAGGAATTCCTTACACAGATCTGAACAATCCATTTAATGATACCAATTTGACCGAAACATTTATTTGGAAGAAGAAGTGGGAGACGGAGGGCAAAGCAAACATATCCAGGAAAAAGGCAGAAAAAATGTGAGTATATGGTATTTTACGACCTTAATATTTTACACGTTAGCTTAATCTGATTTCCTTATGATACTTGAGAAATGATCTTGTACAGTTTAGGTCCAGAATTTTTCGGATTTTGAAAATATTTTCTCTCACTTAAAATTTTTCCCTTTCAAGTTTCTATAATTTCTAATCCTAGGTTTCTTCTGTCTTTTAACGCAGAAATTTCTGCTCTACATCTTTCATACAAAAATAAAATGATTTGATTGTAAAAGGTTTAGTAAAATCTCTGGAAAAAGTACCGACGAAATAACATCTTATTTTGATGAGAAGTCGAAGTGAGAAGGAACTTTATCGTTTAACAGTCTTTCTTCAATAAAACAGTCTTATACATGATTTTTAGCAATCGCGAAATAATTGCCAAAAATTTTGCGGAAATGGAACAATTGAAACGAAATCGAGAGGCCAGAGAAGCAGCAAGAGAGGACATGGAAATGATAACAAGAGACCAAGAAAGGCGACAGTGTGATTGGAATCGCACGGAAGACGTATTCCATTTGAAGCAGGCAAAGTTACGGTCATCACTTCGCATAAAGGAAGGAAGAGCCAAGCCAATCGATTATTTGGCAAGGTGAACTTTGTTCATTGTAATTGGACCAATTTCAAAATTCGCATTTAGATACATCTCTTATTCTGATGAATCCAATCAAGAAGAGTTCGAATTGGATAATCCTTTGACTTATTTACCCAAGGATTCAATAGACGATTTTGAGGACCTTTTAGCAGACGTTAAGGTACATGGTGTTATGCTCTCCGCGGCCGCCTAATTTTTTTTTTTTTTTGCTTGCCGGCAACCTCCCCTTCCCCGATATTTTTTCCTGATACACTTGATATATGTATTTAGGGAATTAGCCATCAACAAGGGGAGGGGACAGTAGCAGTAGCGTATTTAGGGGGGGTGGCTGGGAGCTGCAGTCCCCCATGGCCAAAAAATTTGAAAAAAGAAGGGAAAGCGAGAGAAAAAATGATCAAATTTCTTAAGAAAGAGGTCTAAATTTTTCAAAATTTCTCCGGCGTCCCCTATCGGAGCCGCCGGCACCTCTAGAACAGTGAAATTTCTTTGAAAAAACTGCTATTTTTTCAGCCCCCCCCCCCTATGTGAAGGAAAAAAATTGAATTTTTCCCCCAAAAATTGAATTTTTCATACATCAGTCCCCCATGGCAAAATCCTGGATAGCCACTGGGAGGGGGGACAACGAGACAACTCTCCCATCGAAAAAATGGAAAATAATTTTTTTCAGTAGGTTGAGGACGAAAAATGAAGAGAAACAAAATGTAAAATTAGGAAAAAATTATAATATCAAAATTTTTCCGGCGTACTCTATTAGGCCTCTAGCACCCTGTAATATAATGAATTTCTTCATAAAATAAAAAATGTGGTCAATTTTCTTTAGAAAATGAGTAAATTATTAAAAATTTCTCCAGTTCCCTATCGGTATCGGGGCTGCCGAAACCATTTCCTTGGAACAATTTATGCTTCCCCCTCCCCATCCCAAATTCTTGGGTATGTTCTTGTATACCCTTTCGATACCCTCTACTACAAATTCACCACTGGTTATCTCAGGTTTATCGTGTGATTGATGGTCAAAAGAACAAATCATTTTGGGATGACATTGAAACAGTTGCTAAGCATGGACTGAAAAAATTAGTCGAAAATCGACGCCGCTCGACGGATAGTGGGACGGTGCATTCAGCTGTTCAGGATGAAGTTCTCAAAATATTCAAAGTGAATTCTATCATTTTGACTTTTAAATTAAATTTAAATTTAGGGAAAAACTTACGATGAATTGGAACAGTTAGAAAGTCAAATAAACGCTAAAATCAACAATGCGACGAGGGGAACAGATGTCAGTTACTGGGAATCCCTTTTGGACTCATTGCGACCATTTATGGCCAAACAACGATTGAAGGAAGTTCATGCCAAAATGCTCCAAATGCGCTTGAAAAGAATACGCGAGGAACAAATCAATGAAATGGCAAATGTCGATGATGAGAAAATGGAGGAAGCGAAGAAAGAAGAATTAGAGGAGGAAGAGGAAGAGCCAACAACATCGTCATCATATGTGGAATTGCAGTGTGCCAAAGAGAAAGCTGAAAAGCAACAAAAAGACAAGGTGGGATTATTGTCCCTTTATGTTTAATTTATTATTTAAAAAAATTGTAGGGAGTAGACAAGTTTGAAGAAACAGAAACAAAACTACCATTTTCATTTGATGAGTTCTTTGATGCCGATGATGAACAGCGCGAACAATTGTATCAGTAAGTTTTATTTTTAATGGTACTAGTAATATAAAATGTACATACCTATATTATTTTTTAGGCAACTTGAAGCAAAGCATTTGATGGACTATTTCGCATCTGTTTTCTATGAAAACGGGCGCTACAGCCCAACATATGGAAGCGGAACTCATACAATGCCTGGTATTGAAATCATGGATGAGATGGAGGATGACAGAAAAATCAGTGAAATTCGTTCGAAACAGAAAAAACGAGGTGGCTCCGATGAGCTAACGGTTGGTGAGCATAGCAAGATATTTAATTTTTCTTGTTGTTAGGCTAAGGATCAGCGGATGTTGGATATTGCGAAACAAGGAATGAACCAAGATGAGGTGGAATTTTCTGTGGAGGAGAAACTTGAAAACCAAAATTTCCTCTGGTCGGACAAATATCGGCCGAGAAAACCGCGCTATTTCAACCGGGTTTGACGATTGATTAGTAAGAACAAATATTATTTTTTGGCATTTTTAGGTTCATACAGGCTTTGATTGGAATAAATACAATCAAACTCACTACGATATCGATAATCCGCCTCCTAAAATTGTGCAAGGATACCGATTCAATGTAGGCACATACTTTATAAAAGAGTTTATAAAAAGAATAATTTTGCAGATTTTCTACCCTGATTTGCTTGATCCGACTCAGACTCCGAACTTCACCCTTGTCAGATGCGATGATTCTGACTTTGCCATTCTCCGATTCCGTGCAGGCCCACCATACGAAGACATTGCCTTTAAAATTGTGAACAGAGAATGGGAAGTCAACCACAAGCATGGCTACAAATGCCAATTCCAAAACGGCGTTTTTCAACTTTGGTTCTTTTTCAAGCGATATCGTTACCGACGATGAAGAAATCCAAAATGTCCACAGGATTGTCATTTTTATATCTTTTTTATAAACTTTAAAAATTGTAAAATTAGCAAATTATTGTCATTTTTGGTTCAACAAATAAACTATGTAATTTTAAATGAATTTCTTGGAAAGCTTTGATGGAATGTTTTAGATGTCTGGATCTGCAGCGCAGTCCCCATCCAGCTTTAATGGCTTTGTTCGAAAATGCCTCATTTCACTTTATACTGTCAATGTCACGGGTTTTCTATCGATGGCCGCTTTTTTGTTCGTGGCCGAAATTGTGATCGTTTACCATGTTATTCAGAGAATACCATGTAGGCTCAATGATCTAATCTGAATTTGATATTTGATCAGATACCGAAATCGACTGGAGCACTTATATGCAGCAAGTCAAGCACTTTGTCGGGGGCGAGCGGAATTATTCCTTGATCAAGGGAGATACTGGACCAGTTGTGTAAGCATTAAAACTCTATTCGGTTGATTTTCACATAGTGTTTTAAACTTATTTTCCTCCGTTTAAATGGGTTCAGGTATCCTGCCGGCTTTCTGCACATCTACCGGATCTTTTATTCGCTCACCGACCATGGCACGGACATTCGCTCTGCCCAGTATATTTTTGGCGGCCTTTACTTGGCCACCCTGCTCTTGGTCTTCCGCCTGTTTTATCTTAGCAGAAGGGTATTATTCTTTTCCTTCCTCCAATTTCTTTTTCCCTTTCCTTTCCAGATTCCCCCTTTTGTCCTTCCTCTGATCTGTCTCACTTCCTATCGGATCCATTCCATTTTCCTTCTGCGTCTCTTCAATGATCCCGTCGCTATGTTTTTCTTTTATTTCGCTGTAAATCTTTTTGTCTCTCGCCATTGGCTTTTCGGTTGTGTCATATACAGGTCTGTAAAATGTCTTGAAAAATCTCCAAATTTGCTTTTTTCAGTTTGGCCGTCGGCGTGAAAATGAACATTTTGCTCTTTGCCCCCGCTCTTTTCTTCATTTTGCTCTTGAGCAACGGCCCCCTTGAAACTGTGTGGCTTCTGGCCGTCATGGCTTTGATCCAGGTGTTTGATCCTATTGTTCAGATCATTTTTTCCAATAATCCATTCTAAGATTGTGATTGCCCTCGATTTCCTCGCCTTCGATCCCTTTGCTTATTTGAGCGGTGCTTTCGAGTTGAGTCGGGTTTTCTTATTCAAATGGACCGTCAACTGGCGCTTTCTCCCCGAGTGGCTTTTTCTCGATCGCCGTTTTCACATTTTCCTGTTGATTGCTCATATTTGTTTGCTGATATTTTTTGCGAGAAAATTTTGGCTCTGGTAAGTTATTATCATCCCATAAATTCAGTTTTGGTTTTTTTAGGGCTCAAGGTGGCTTGCCAATGCTCATGCGCAAATTGATGTATGGGGTGCAGACTCGCCTTGGGGTCCATGGTGAGTTTTGACCCATGACCCTCTATTCCCCGTGAATTTTGCCCCTTTCAGACATTCTTTTCGCTCTGTTCACCTCCAATCTGATTGGAATTTCATTTGCGCGCTCTCTTCACTATCAGTTCTTTTGCTGGTACTACCACTCTGTCCCTTACCTGCTCTTCTCTTCTCAATCTGTTTGGTCTTTGGGTGCCATTATCATCCGGTATTATTCCTTTCAATTTATCTTTTTTTATCATTCGTATTTTTAGGGTGGCGCTTATGCTTGGAGTTGAATTTTGCTGGAATGTATACCCCTCCACTCCGATTAGTTCACTGCTTCTTCATTGTCTTCATTTTTCAATTTTATTTTTAGCATGCAGAGCTATTAGTCCTAATACACACTCAAAAAAGCCTATTTAAGTTTCATATTTTTAGAATTATTTATTCCATGTAATTATTTAAATCAATCCAATAAAAATTACTTATAATAAATTTGGCAAAACTTATTTAATAAATTTTTTTAATTCGAAAGAACAAACTTTTTTGCCGTTATACATATTTTTCTGAATATTTATAAATTTTATGAAAAGGTAATTTTTATCATTTTTAGGTATGCCTAAAAATTTGTTTACACTCTGTAGGTTACTACAAAGACCATCAAAAATACCTCATGCATTTATGAGCAGTCAAACTTTACCGCCGGATATTAAAGTAATACTCACAACATTAATTATTAAAATTATTTTTAGATCTTTGACAGGGAATCAAAACGGAAACAACGGAATTGGGCAGCAGTCCAAGATGACTATGAACAGTGCAGATTTCTCAGGGATGAGGTAGAGACAATAAAGGAAAAATAATTTAATGATGGTCAATTTACAGTTTGGCTACAGGATAGCGGATAAGGGTGTGTGTCATCTGCTAAAATTGTCATTTCTCAATCTTACAGTATTCGGTTTAAGTGTTCGACATCCTTAGACCAAATGCAGTTGCGATTGATCTCGGATGCGGAACGGGACACATTGGGTCCCTTTCCCATTTTCATCTTCTAACCCGCAATCATGCCCTTTAAGGCCCCATCTGATTGGTGAAAATGTGGGCTGTTTGGTGCAATGTGACATCAGTGAACAAATGGTGAAAATGGCCAAATCAGCTCCCGCAGACGAGGTGATTTATTTCAACAATTTTTTTGAAGATACGATAATTTAGTTCCCAACACTGAATTTGGTCGCCGACGAGGAGTTGGTTCCCTTTCGACCCCAATTCTGTGATCTGATCCTATCTGGACTATCAGCACATTGGATCAATGATCTGCCAGCATGGTTCCGGCGATGTTTCAGGCGGGAAATTTTTTAGGCTGTACTTTTTGCGCATTTTTTTTCTTATCTATCACCATTTAAGCTTATTAATGGAATTCAATTTTTAGTCAATTTCTTACCATTAACACCATTAACTTTAAACTAACTGATTTAAGGGTTCTCCGACCGGATGGTGCCTTCATCGGTGGCCTTCTTGCCGGCGAAACCATCCACGAACTGCGCATCTCCCTACAATTGGCGGAAATTGAACGATTGGGTGGCATTGGTGCTCACATTTCGCCATTCGTGCAGCCTCAGGACATCGCTTCCCTGATGACCCAGGCCGACTTTGTGCTTGTCACCATCGACATGGACGAGATTACTGTAACTAACTTTCTGGATCTTCAGTTTACATTCTATTTTTCCCCTTAAATCTCTCCATTTTCCTATCAGATAAACTTCCCCAACATGTTCTCACTCCTGTATGATCTCCAACTGATGGCTGAGTCCAATGCCGCTACCAATCGCTCTCCGAGTTTGAAGAGGGATGTGTTGGTTGCTGCCGACAGCATTTACAAGGCTATGTTTGGCAAGGAAGACCAGTGAGTTCTGTTCATCATCGATCCCAGATCTGGGATTCATTTTACTTATCTGCCAGATATCCGGCAACCTTCCAAATGATCAATTTCATTGGGTGGCGGCCCGGGCCCGAAACTAAGGTCAAAGTTGCTAGGCGAGGCTCACAGAATATGTCGTTGAAGGACATTCCCACGATATTGGAGTCCCAACAACACAAAAATGACTGATTGATTGATCTTTGACCTTTGCACCTGGTTTTTATCTTTCCGACCGTGACGAGTAAATCGACAGATTGTGCAGTGTGTTTATGTCCGCATTGATCGGTTACTTCCCCCTTCCTCTGTTCTTCAAAGTCGTTCTCAATTTCGATGGTCCTTCCCCTTCCTCTTCCCGTTTCTTCATTTTTTGTTTCGTCAATTTCTCAGTGATCGAAAATGATAAAAATGACCATTGGCATGCCAATTTTCGCCGATTCCATGGCCCTTCAAGGCAGAAATCAATGCGCCATGATCTCGAAATGCCTGTGGAATGTGAGTTGGGGGGTTTTGTGTCCGGGGTCAGAAAATCATCAGTCCCAAAAATGTGCTCAATCTTATGATCGGGGAACCCCATGATGCGGGTGGGACCCGATTGGGTCCATAAAAGGATCATTCAGTCCAACTTTACTGACGGTGATCGTACCATACTTTTGCAAGTTTTGGGACCAATCAATCGACCATTTGCACCAACCTATTGGGATTTTCCCTTTCCTTTGGGACTTTCATCATTCTTACGCCCTATCAGGAAGATACCAATCTGGGGAATTCCCACCCACACCCATCGGGTGGAAAGGACCCAGTCACGGGGGGCGGGGAAATGGGGTCATCCAATAAATTCGAAAAGCGGATGAAAGGGAAAGTGTGCTACCAATAGCATTTGGATCCGATGAATTTAAGCTATCAAAAACATAACACCAAATTTAGACTTGCTTTGGCGGGAAAATTCATTTTCAAAATATGACAAAAATGTTCGAATGTTTGCTCTCAAATCAAAACCCTTCCCGCAACTAGCGAAAATTGTTCAGATATAGATCTTGTAATTAGGCCTTCAAAATTTAATAAACTTAAATTTTGAAATTATTTCCGAAACATCAAAAAATCTATGGACAGGATGGGGGACAAGGACAAGGGTGTCCATCCTGGGATTTTGACTATTTTAGAATTTTCATCTTTTTAAAATCCGGATTCCCCATTTACCGATTTCATCACTGACCCAGTAACACTACGATCTTGATCTTTGGTCATCTTCTTTCATTTACAGACGGATCAAATTGGTTTTTTCAGCTCCTCACAATCTCCAGCAACAGAATGACCACCAACGGGTACTCTCCGGCGTGCAATGGCAACTCTGCGCATTCCCTCACGGACTGTGCCCACCTGAGGCAACCGATCTCCGCGGCGGATCCGGAAGTGTACGAACTGCTGAAGAAGGAGAAGAAGCGGCAACGGGACGGCATCCAGCTGATCGCCAGCGAGAACTTCTCCAGTCGCGCGGTCGCAGATGTGCTCGGCTCAGCACTCGCCAACAAATACTCCGAGGGATACCCCGGGGTCCGGTGGGTTTTATTTCTATTCATACATNAGAGGCTGTGCACCTGGTTTCACCCCCGCGCTTTCACCCCCGTACTAGAAAAATGATTATAACTTTTTTCAGGTAAAATATAGAGAAGTGAGTTTGGTGTCAAAAGATAGCCCTAAAATGTCTGCTATAAATTAGCAGAAAGAATTATCCGGTTTGGCCAAGCAGAAAAAAGTTATGGCCAGACCATTGGCCAAAACCACGATTTTATGGCTTAACTTGGTCACATCTTTTTTCAACTTGGCCAAATCGGTTAGTTGTTCTTGCAAATTTATAGTAGACATTTAGGGCTATCTTTTGACACGAAATTCACTTCTCTAAGTTTTACCTGAAAAAGTTATGGTCATTTTTCTAGCGCGGGGGTGAAACTAGCTGTTCCGCGCAAGAGGCTGACCCCCCCCCTTCCCCTTTTAATGTATGTTTCTATTTCTGGATAGGTAGAGTCGTTGACCAGCAAAAGATAAAATCAAAAAAATTGATTTGATTTTTCTCAAGAAATTGGATCATTTTTGTTTCATTTTCGGCAGTATGCAGTTTTATTTCTTTTACCTTTTTCCATCCCGCGTCCGTCACCACTGACTACTTGACATTTTGGTACCATTTTTCAGTTACTACGCCGGCAACCAGTACGTTGACCAAGTGGAGCTGTTGTGCCAGCATCGGGCCCTTGACCTGTTCGGTTTGGATCCGGAGCAGTGGGGAGTGAATGTGCAGGTGGGAAAAAATCAATTTTGAAGGATAATAGATGGACTTTTTTGGGTTTTCAGGCCCTTTCTGGATCTCCGGCCAACTTCGCTGTTTACACGGCCATTGCAGAGCCCCATGGACGGATCATGGGATTGCATTTGGCCGATGGAGGACATTTGACCCATGGGTAATTTGTCCAATACTTGGAGATTTACGATTTAATTTCTTTTTAGCTTTTTCTCTCCGGCCAGGAAAGTGTCCGCCACTTCGCTGTTCTTCGAATCCCTTCCATATCGCATCGATCCGAACACCGGGCTCATTGACTATGACCTTCTGGAGCACAATGCCGAACTGTTTCGGCCGAAAATTATTGTCGCTGGTGACTGATCAATCGATTATTTATCCATTTTCCTGATCATTCCCTCCACCGTTAGGCATCAGTTGCTATGCCCGTTGGTTGGACTACGCCCGTTTCCGCTCCATTGCCGACAAATGCGGGGGATATCTGATGGCCGACATGGCCCATGTTGCCGGATTGGTCGCGGGCCGGGTGGGTCCGTCTCCATTCCAATACGCCGACATTGTCACCACAACCACCCACAAAACGTTTTTTTTTAGTTTTTGGATCAGGGAATAATCCGACTTTTTCAGACTTCGGGGTCCCCGTGGTGCTTTGATTTTCTACCGCAAAGGTCCGTCCCCATTTGCCTAGGATCCAATCGCCTTGTGTTTCTACAATAATTTCCCATTTTGAAGGTGTTCGCAGTGTAAATGCCAAAGGCGAGAAAACGATGTACGATTTGGAGGCGAAAATAAACGCGGCGGTGTTTCCCGGGCTCCAGGGAGGCCCACACAACCACACAATTGCCGGTGGATTTCTGACACATTTTTATCATTTTCAAAATTATTTTTTCCTATAGCCATTGCCGTGGCTCTCAAACAATGCAAAAGTCCTGAATTCGCACGATATGCCGAGCAGGTGGTGAAGAACGCGAAGACACTGGCCAATTCGCTGATCTCAAATGGATATTGCATTGTCACAGGTGGGGAGTGATCATTGATTGATCAATGATCAGAATTTGATCATTTTCAGGGGGCACCGACAACCATTTGTGTCTGCTGGACCTTCGCCCCAATGGGCTCGATGCAGCAAAGGTTGAGACTGTGCTCTGCTTGGCCAACATTGTCACTAACAAAAACACTTGTCCCGGTACCAAATTGCTGCAAATTGATCATTTTGATTATAATTCTGAATTCTCAGGAGACAAAAGTGCACTTCGACCGGGCGGAATTCGTCTTGGCACTGCGGCGATGACATCCAGGGGCCTGGAAGAGAGTGATTTCGTGGACATTGCCGAATTCATCCATCGCGGTACAATTTATCCTAAATTTGATGTCGAATCACCATTTTAAGCCATCGAAATCTATCGTAAATTCGAGAAATCCATGGGCAAAACAGCGAAGGAATTTGCAGAATTCACTGAAAACAACGAAAAGTTCACAGAAGAAATTGGACATTTGGCCAAGGAAATCGCCGAGTTCGACAATAAATTCGATTTGCCGGGCAACGAGGATATTTGAGTGGACAATCATTAAAACACCTGTTGTCCCTGAAGAAATGACCATTGATCGCCTTCCTCATTTGGACAATTTTCCAAATTTTAATTTATTGATAATTAATTATCCATTACTTACGTAAATTATAACGAATTTTTTATTAAATAAACATTTAACATTTTCAATTTTTTCGAAATTATCGGAATTCACTTCCCTCCCATTTCCAGCTTTATCGGATTTAATTTCCCATTGTTTATAAAGTATTTTGTCAAAGGATGGCCCAAAAGGCATGGAAGCGGGCTTCCAGCCTGATCTTATGTTAGTGAGTCCACTTCTCCAAGCAGTACTTGTACTTGTTCCCCTTGTTCCTTCAGTCAACAGCCAACTCCACCAGGTGCTCATGCTCCGTCGTGGCCCCGGCGCCCGCTTCATGCCCAACTCAATGGTGTTCCCCGGGGGCGTTTTTGACCCGGCAATGGACCCGAACTTTCCGACGGAAAAGACCAACTTCGACCCGGGCGCCCGGCAGCCCATCCATCTCGGACTCGGCGGGGACTTTGCCCTTCGGGTCTGTGCCCTGAGGGAACTGTTCGAGGAGAGCGGACTGTTGCCGGTGGAGGACCAGAACTGCAGGGAGCACAGCGTGCTCAGTGCGGACGAGGACCCGCATTTGGCCGAGTGGCGCAAGAAGGTGGGGAACCGAAGCAAAGGCAAGGGGGTTTAGGATCGGGAGAGAAGCCGATTCTCGGGGATTCAGGGTTCCGAAATTCGCAGGTCCAAGGGCGGAAATGCCCAAAAAACATGTTTAAGGTTGTGAATCCAACCATGTAAATCTTCCTTTCAGATTATGGCCGATCCCAGCTTGTTCCCCCAATTGTTCTCAAAAAGCCTCAAAATGGACGTTGGCTCCCTGGTGCCCTGGTCCAACTGGCTCACTCCCTTGCAAGTCAAACCAATGCCAAGGCAATTTTAGGCCCAGGAAGCTGATTCTGGCCATTGGACCCCCCCCCCCCNCGGCCTTTTTCCTGCTCCGATTGCGCATTTCCCAACCGCCCAAAGCTGATCACTGCACCAAAGAGATGACCGAAGCAGTGTGGGCCCAACCATCGGAGATCATCCAAAAAAGTGCCCAAAGTATCGCCAAATTCGTCCTTAAATATCTAATTTTTTACATCCCTTTAATTCTTAGGCGAACTGAGTCTGCCGCCTCCGCAGTTTTACGAGTTGCTTCGGGTCCGTCTGCTGAACTCCTTCGGCCCCTCGGATGGTTTGCCGAACATGGCAAACCCGAGGAGAATGACCCCCCAAGTGGTTCGGATCGACGGGGCCCTTCCCGCCGGGCACAAGTCGACCAATGTCCACCTGCTCCCCGGAGATTATCTTTACAATGAGACGGACCCAGACAATTGTCCGCCGACCACCCGAAGCGTCGAGGAAACGTTGCCTCCATATCCAGAGAATGAGACCAAACCCATCCACAGAATGATATTCCAGTCGGATCCCCCACTTCTACAGTACCACAAATCCGAACTGTTCACGAAAAATTTCGAAAAACTAAGCCAGAAACTCCACCTTTTCCATGTAAATCCTCCAAATTCCTAATGTTATTGTTTGTTATTTTTTCAATACAAAAATAAAATTTATTGCCAAATCCTGATAATCAAGAATCGAAATTGAAGAGATATGTATAAAATGGGAGGAGAGCAATCAATAGAGATCACATAATCGGATCAAGTACCCATTTGTCAGAAATTATAATTTAATACTCGTAGTCGGAAGCGTAGGCTCCATCCTCATAATCATCATCATTCCCTTCGTATTCATAGTCATCAGCATCCGCATAAAAATCAGCTTCATATTCGTCCAGCATATCTTGCTTCGTCTCTGAGTCATAGCTAACTTCACGCGCCAAAATCCGAAATTCACAATTGTGTGTTCGACCCAATTTGTCGGCCACCTAAACCATAAAATTAGTTTTTTTTGGGAGGGGGTTGGGGAATCAGACCTGACACTCTCGAGCATTGTGTGTTTCGGCGTAGTCCAGTTTGTCCTCTACTTCGTGACCCTTTTCAAAGAGTTCGTAGTAACTTGGCAACAGTTCCTTAATAAATAAAATGTCCGAATGTATTTTAATTTTAGTAGAAATTATACCTCATACTGGTCGGTGTCGCAATTTAATTCTAATAAAACATTGATCTGTGCACTTGAATTGCCCTCCGATAAATTTGGGAATATTTGCTGGATAAACAAATCAACCATTTCATCCAAATGGATCACGAATTCCTTGATGCACTCTTCCGGTCGAAGCTGGTAGAAAATCTTCAACTCAATCTGCCGGATTTCAGGGCAAACTAACAGCAGGACACTTATGAGTTCTTGCCAATTTGATTTCAAGTCATTCAGTTGTACTTCATAGCCATTTGAAAAGTTAAGTTTCAGAGCAAAATTTTGCGTCCTATTCGCAACGGTAGTTCTTAATTGAAAATTGGCTTAACGAGTCCTAAAATTATTCATGAAACATACCGGGCGAACAATGAGCAATCAAAGAGTTTTGGATCTGTAAGTGAAACCGTCACTTCTTTGGCATTTAAATTAAGGAGCTCCTCGAAGATTGAACCTAAAATTTCATGCAAATATTCGGTTTTTGAGTTGAAGAAATAAACATTTAACACATAAGTAA
>LDKF01000718.1:20989-31995 GCA_001026735.1 Rotylenchulus reniformis | reverse complement strand
CCCCTCTATTCTCTGTTCATTTCTCAAAATGGTTCGATCGACAACACACGCCTTTTGTGGTCCGGAGGGGCGGGCTCAATGGTCAATGAATGTTGTTGATACGTGTATGTTTGCTCTTCGGTAAAAACTACAAAGACCTGCCAGCATAATATGTTTATTATGTATATTTTTATTTCCCAATAAATGGGTTTTCAATATTTTTTTCAATGATTTCTGCTCATTATTTTTTGCTTGCCATTACTTGATTTTCATTTCTTTTTTTGCTCTACATTTTCAGTCTGGCGCAATGTTTTCCCCGATGCTTTCCCGACATTCGAATGTGAGTATCTATTTGTTTATGATGTTTGTTATCTCGCCTTTCATTTTTTAATTCTTTCGTAACCATACTTTGATGCGCTTAGTCCGTCGCTTTTGCTGCTCGGGCACTTGCTTCATCCGTAACCGAGGCTACGCTACAGACTCGACCATATAAGCTCTTCAAAATTGGTTAGATTCATTATTTTTAACCTAAAATTTGCATTTTTCATATCAGATTCGGGGCCCAATAGTGAGGTTCGTGTGACTCGTGATGAAGTGCTGGACTACTACAGGAAGATGCAGGTCATCAGAAGGATGGAGGTGGGTTGAGAGTCAAATTACATCAGGACAGTTGGGTATTGGGACANGTATTCTGGACAGGTGAGTTTCCGCCCATGGTATGGTCAAATCCATTTCTTGTCAAGGAAGCTTGTGCCGTTGGAATTGTGGCAGCGATGCACTCAGAGGATGCGGTGATCACTGCTTACAGATGGTCTTTATCCAGCAAAATCCCAAACCTTTTACCAAATCATATTTAGCCACGGATGGACTTACCTGATGGGGGCCCCGGTGAAGGACATTCTCTCCGAACTCACGGGTCTTTTGACAAAGCACAATGGCATTTTGTACTTTCGAATGATTTAGGTCGAATTAGCGGCAATGTTTACGGGAAAGGTGTGTCAAACCAAATCAAAATTCTTCAGAAACTTTTCTTAAGGCGGTTCCATGCACATGTACGCGCGCAACTTTTTTGGAGGCAATGGCATTGTGGGCGCCCAAATTCCCATTGGAGCGGGCATTGCATTTGCGATGAAGTACAGGAAGCAGAAGAACATTTGCCTGACACTGTATGGAGACGGAGCAGCCAACCAGGGACAACTCTTTGAGGCCGCAAACATGGCCAAACTGTGGGATCTACCTTGCATATTCATTTGCGAAAACAACGGCGTGAGTTTTTTCGGGCTATTGGACTTCTTATCACACATTAAAAAAGGGGAAGGTCAGTCGTGGAACCTTGAGAAATGTGAAATATAAGGGTACATCAAATTTTTTTAACAAATGCCTTAAATGTGACCAAACTAAAAATGGATTTTGAGAAGAGGGAACGAAAAATTAAAAAATCGTCTCCATGCAACCTGGAAAGACCCACCGTTTCAGTTTGGCATGGGCACCCCCATTGAACGGGCGTCGGCATCTACCGATTACTACACGAGGGGGTGAGATTAGTCAGTCTTTTCGTCATAGAACTTGGTGGATCTCTTTTGCCACAGGGACTATGTGCCGGGCATTTGGGTCGACGGAATGGATGTATTGTCCGTAAGGGAGGCGACACGGTGGTGCAAGGAATGGTGCGACGCGGGCCGTGGACCGCTGATGATGGAGTTGGCCACCTACCGATACTACGGACATTCCATGTCTGATCCGGGCACGAGGTAAAATGACAGATTTATGGGATTTGATATGAGAAATGATTAAACCTGAAGGAAAGGTAAAATCATACTTATTTTTTCAGTTATCGCTCTCGGGACGAAATCCAGGAGGTGCGCAAAACGCGGGACCCGATCACCGGATTCAAGGAACGGATCATCACCGCCGGACTCGTCACGGAAAATGAGCTTAAAGTGCGGAAAGAGGAATAGGAAGATAATTTAATTGGATTGTTTGTAGGAGATTGACAAGGAAGTTCGTCAGGAAGTGGACGACGGCGTGAAGGTGGCACTGTCGGAGGGCGGTATGTATAGCGTGGTGTCGAAAAATTAATGGACCTAAATTAAATACTTATTGTTAGACGATCGAATAAGTTTTTTGATTGATTTAATGGACTTGAATTGGATTATCCCCGATCTTTCAGTGTTGCCATTGGAAGCGCTGTACTCGGATCTGTACAAGGACACGCCGGCGCAACAGGTCCGCGGCACAACCGTGGACACCACAGTCACACAGCCGTATCTGACCACACAAGAAGTGCTGAAGAAGCTGGGCAGAGAGGCGTGGCAGGATTACTACTGATCGATGGATGGATCAGGGAACAAACAGAGAAAGATGACAATAGATTAATTTAATCCGTTGAATAGTCCAGGTTGATCACCGCTCTCAGACCTTGTCAAATCCCCGGATTCTTTCTATATCACTATGTTTGATTGTGGTTATCATATTATTATAATGGGAGAATAGTTGTTGCTAGATTTGAGTTTCTCTCTGTTCATCCTCATCTGTCCATTCATCTTCCATTGTCTCGGGTTCAAGGGCATTCGTCGTGCCCGATCTTGTAAGGAATCAATTCCATGATGCTCCGTCCTCGCAACGTGAACGAGGATTTTCCATTCGCATCCACGGAGAAGGGAGGATTGAGTAAAGGAGGAATGGGAGGAAGGAAAAGGAAGGATTTGGGCCGTGTTTGAGCCGATAATTGAGGGCGCGAGATGAAGAATGAGTTCGATGGAAGGGAAGAAGTTGGTCGGAAGAAGGAGGGAGGGGAAGAGTTGCGCGATCGACTGACTCTTCCGATTGAGCTCGGCGGGTCCTTCCACCGAAGGACAAAGCCTTTCTCCTCTCCATTCGGTTTCATTCTTTCAGCCGGAAGATGTTCCCGCTCATCCTCTTCATCTTCATGAGCCTCTTCCCCTCCCTCCTGGCACTCCCCCAACGTGAGTACCCTTCGCCAATCAAAAGTCAATCGGCAAATCCATTTGAAAAAACATCTCTACAAGATCGGGTCCAAATCTATCGGATCAAGATAATCATATTAGATCATGAGCTTGGATGAGTTTTGGTCCATTTTCCGGTCCGCAACCCCACCTCTTCCTGGGCCGCTCAATTTTGGCACTTTTGCGGGATTGGCCCCTCGCCCCTTTCCTCTCCTTCCCTGGCACTTTCTCTCCCTCCCAGGCCTCTGCCAGGTGCAGGGCACCTGTCTGGACTGCGGCCTGGGCCACTTCTCCCACTTCCTCTGCCGCTCCTCCCGCGACTGTTTCGCCGGCGAACATTGCGTTCCCTCGCGCGGCTTTTGCTGTCCGTTGCCGCGGCACAATCCGCCGGAGACGGCGGCGGATCGTCCAAAGCAGAAGACGGCGGCGGAAGAGCGATGTCCGGCGGACGGGGGCGCATGGGGAAGGATGTGCAAGAGGGACGCGGACTGTCTGTTCCGGGACGAACTGTGCGCGGAGGGAAAGTGTTGTCCCAGTGAGTCAATGGGCGCGCGGAATGGAATTGGGGAGAGGGAACTCAACGCGGGAGGAGAGGGGGAGGGCACGTAGGATCAGGGCCATTCCGATGAAAGACATTTTAGAGTTCGAAAAAGTGATTCCGGAATCAATCTTCCCGGGGTTAAGTTTTGGTAAATTCGAATGCTTCCATGGATTAAACATCTGAGCCGGACTCCCTTCCCCCTCTAGGGGAAATCCCTCCAACCCCCGTCATTTGGCCAACTTTATGGCCAAATTTGTTGTATTTTCTCGTGCGATTTTCAGCGTGCCGTCAGCGTCGCGTGCAGGCGCTGCGCGAGGCCACAAGCGCAGGCGGCGAATGGGCGGACCGACCGTCGGGCCTGCACATCCCGCAGTGCACGGACGACGGCAAATTCCACCGGCCAATGCAATGCGCCGGAGGAGCGAATGAGTGCTGTGAGTGATCGGAAGCAAAGGGACAAGAATGATCAGGATAGGAATATGCTTAAAGGAGTGATCGGAACCCAAATTGGCAGATCAGGAAGACTGATCGAGAGAGAGACCCTGAAGGGTTGATTGAGACCGATGAGCAGGGATCGAAAGAATCGAAATCCCAAATCGGCAAGAAACTGGTCAGCAGTGAATCCCCTTCAGATTGTGTGGACAAATACGGACGGAACATTTCGCCAAAAGAGGAAAAGGCACGGGGAATGCTGAACTGTTCCCGACTGAGGGAGGAGGAGGAAGAGGAGGAGGAGGGGAAGCGGAAGAAGGAGAAAGGGCAGGAGAGGGTGGTGGCACTGATCAGCAGGGACCCGATCAGGACAGGTGGAGGGGCACGGGGGAGGGCGGAATAGATCGGAGATGGTCTAGGGCGAGAGATCATCTGATGAGTGGTGAACACGGGGGTTGGCCCACCAAACTGGATCTATTCTGCGGTCGCCAGAACGAGGCCACTTTGTATGACTTTGGGAGGTCGGATGCCCACATTGAAACGAAAAGCAATGTCTGACCTCTTCTTGCCCATTCACTAACAATAAGTAGTGTAAAGGAGAAGCAGAAAAAAGAGAATATATAGTAGCAGAGAAAGAGAGAACTACACGTATGCTCATGACCTATGGTAGTAGAGCTTTTCGTTTCAGTGTGGACATTCTACCTCCCAAAATCAATCAAAGTGGCCTCGGTCTCAAAGTGGCCTCATAATATTTCGCGAACTTACTCTTCTTTCCCGCAAAGATCCATCTTCCGCCTTCGTCTCCGACGCAGAAGAGCATTGTGCGGATCCGTTGCGGGTGTTCCGCCGCTGCGGCAGTGCCTGTCCCATCTCCTGCGCTACTCGGACAGCCCCGCGGTGTTCCCAGGAACAGTGCTTCAGGGTCCGCGATCCCAAAGGATCACAATCGGATATCCCTTACCATCCTCCCCCTCTATGTAGGGCTGTTTCTGCCGCCTGCCCTACGTGATCCTGGACGCGGCTGACCCCTACGGGTCCCGGTACTTGTCCATATCCGTCCGCAATCTCCCAAATTTCCCATTTGTTCTGTGAGATGTGTGCTGCCGGCGGAATGTCCGCTGCTGCCCTTCACGGCTGAGTTGGACTCGTGGAGCGGCGGCTTCTTCCCCGCCGCCATTCATTCCCCGAAGCGCGCGGAACAATGCGCGGATCCGCTGAAGAACTTCCAGAGTTGCGGCAGCGCATGTCCGGGTGGGCCAACGGAGGACCACTGCCGCCGATGGACCCCAAATTCCGAATTTAGTGGGCTGTGGCCAACAGCAGCAGCAGGAAAGGGACTGTGCCATGGTCCAATGCGTTTCCGGGTAATCATTGAAAAATATCCTTAAAAATCCGTTAAAATATTTATAAAGTGTGGAAATCAACACAAAGATGTCATTAGCCTGAAAAGTTTTCCAAAAGTGTCTAAAATTCTCCCGAAATTGGCTGAAATTGTGTTTTTCCGGCAAAATACCATCCGTTCTCCTCCCATTCCATTCCCTTCATTCATCAGCTGTTTCTGCCGCGTGCCCTACCTGCTCCGGGACCCCTCCGATCCGGCTTCCGAGTGTGTGCTTCCCCAGCAGTGTCCCCTTCCGCCTCCTCCCCCGCCTCCGCCTCTCCTTTCGCCCCCTTACATCACTGTCTTTCCGCATCCTTCTGCTGATGTTGTCCAGCCGGCGACTTGTTCCGCCGCCCACAACAAGACATGGACCCGATGTTTCTCGCAAAAGTTGGAGAAATCAGATAAAAGCCACAAATTGTGCCAAATTTTACAAAAAATGGCCAAAAAGCCCAAAATTGTGCCAAATTGGCCAAATTTTGCAAAATGCTAAAATCATTCGAAAAGTCGAAAACCAACAATTCGTCCCCGGGAAGGTGTGCCCGTTCCTGTGCCGATCTCGCTCCCTCCGCCGCCTCTTCCGCCCAATGTGTGCCGGATGACTGTGTGCCGGGCTGCGAATGTGCCGCTCCGGCACTGATCCGGGACAAGTCGGCGCCCCTTTGGGAGTGCATTTTGCCCGAAGATTGCCCCAAAGGCCAACGGCAAAAGTGCGAGGAGCCGCGCAAGGAATACTTGGCCTGTGGTAATGTCGGAGGCATTTAGATTATCTTGGAAAATTTCGCAAAAATATTTACAAATTGTTTTTGACCAATCAGCCAAAAGGAAATTATTTTTGGCGATTTATAAGGTGAAAAAAGCTTTTCGCCAGACGGAATCAAATTTAGCTGTTAGGCCAATAAGTCCAAGCCAAAATAATTTGCCATTGAAAGTGATCTTTTCGATTGTGAACACGATTAAGTCCCCGATTCCCCGATCACCAACAGGCACTTCCTGCCCCTTGGGCTGCGATCGACTTGACCAGCCCCTCCGCACCTGTTCCCCCTGTGTCTCTGGCTGTTTCTGCCGCAACGGTCAGTGCCAACTCTGCTGATCGATCAGTGATCACTCTGATCAGTTTTGATCCGATCACTTCCATCTTCGCCCCTTTCTCAGGATTTGTCTTTGCCAATGCCTCGGACTGGGCCCACTCGGACTGTGTGCCCATCTCCGAATGTCCCTCCTCCCCACCACTCCCCACCTTTCTCCCTCCGTCTCCGACCACAATGGTCGCCTTCCAACAGAATGCCGACCTCTCCGATGGTTTGGCCCTTTTGCCATTTTGAATTAAAATTGATTGTTTCCTTTCATTTTTGCAGCAAAATGCGCGGCAAATCCGCTGGACCAGGGTGGCCCCGTGTGTGCCGATGACGCGGACTGCGGATTGGAAAGGGTCCGGGGGTGGGATGGCGGAAACAGTCATTCCCACAAAGACCCATGAGTTCCTTCCGGCGGGCCTTCGGCATTGTTTTACCAAGATACTAGTATTAACCTTGGTTATCACTATCGCACTTATTGCGACCCTTTTTTGTCATTTTCAAGTTTGATCCCAATTCCCTTGGCTCTTTGGGCTTCCATGCTCTCCTCTTATATATCTAAGGCCCTTTCTCTTCCAAAGGAATCCGAAACGGAGCAAAATGCGTTTCGGGATTTTCTACAGGTCCCTCATTCCAATCCCAATTCCTCCGAAGTTTTCCTCCCGATATTCCTCTATCTGTTCTCTTCCCCCACTTCTTCAGAAGTGTTGTCCTTCCTCTTACTCCTCTCCTTCCCTCCGCTTCCCTCCTGCGCCCAGGCGCTGTGTCTGTGCCGACCCCAATGCCCTTTGGTCCGACTGCGGCTCCCTTTGCGCGGAGTTCTGCGGTCAGCCCGGGCCCCGGCTCTGCCCGGGCCCGTGCCGGCCCGGCTGCTATTGCCCGCCGGGATTTGTCAAGCGGACGGAGGAGCCGGGGGCCGAGTGTGTGCCGGCGGAAGAGTGCGGGAGGGCGGAGGGAGGAGGCTGGGAGCACAGAGGTCGGGTCAATGTCGAGATTGATCAAGTGGATTAGCGATCGCTGATCGGCTTGCAAAACTTCTGAATTCCAAACTGATCAAGAATCATTTCCAGAACCCACTGATCACCGTCCTCCCTCCGATCCCTCTCCAATGGCCACCTCTCTGGACTTGCCGACGGAGTCCGAGGGGGCCAAAGGCGAGAAATGCGACGTCGCATTGGCCAGCGCGACGCTGTATGGCAAGGACGGAGTCCGCCTTGGCCGTGTTGCGGTGCGACCGGAAAGTGCCGGAAGGAAAGGCGCCAAGAACCACCGGTGGGTGAGGGCAGAGAGAGAAGGTCGGGTTACGAGAATTACGGTCTATGGGCTGATTTATAACTTTGGACGAGGCTAATCGGTGATTCATCGAGTTGTGCCCCAATGCAAAGGGGGATTGTTGAAAAATAGTGTGAATCCATTGGGGTTGGGGCTTTTCTGATTGGGACTCGTAAGGACACAGATCATGTTGGGATATTCCGCTTCGGTAGGATTCGGCTGAGCGGCGAGTTCGCCGCTGGCACTGTAACAAAGGATGCCGTGGCCCTGCTGCTGTCCCTGCACCAGTTCAGCGACACGACCATTGACGGATGCGCGGGGGTCGGAGAGCCATTGGTGTTGCGGGTGGTGGAGGAGGAGGAGGAGGAGGCGGACGGGGAGAGGAGACGGTGGGCAAATAGACACATTACAGTGCAAGAAAATGGAAGGAGAATCGACCGCATTCCCATTCCCAGGGACCAATTCGACGCGGTCAGCGGGGCCCGGACCGAGTTGCGCGTGCCATTGCGCGGGGACGCGGAGGACAACTTTCATGGCCCGGTGGGCATGGACTTGCGAATGGCCTGGCCGGACCGCATCGGGCCAGGGACCAATCCGCTCATCGGGCACTCGGTGGTGCTGAGGGCCGAGCGCGGCCCGGAGGGCGCGGAGCCAGGCACGGTCACCACCCTGGGCTGTGCCGTGCTCGGCATCGCGCCAAGCTGTTGAGCGAGTGATCACATTTTCAGAACATCGTTGATCCAATCGATCGATCGATACAAAATTTGATTGATCCATTGTCATATGTCAGTAAATATAGCAGATCCGGTAGCCGCACTTGGTCATACAGCAGCTCTGAGGGTTCGGGTCTTCGGGCCCTTTTCTCCCCTTTCCACCCCTTTCTTACCGGTTGCTGTCCCCCTTCTCTGCCCATGCAATCCTTAAAATTTGTCCGAATTTCGGGTTTCTCCCCTTCCGCCCACCGAATCCGTATGACACGCGTCCGCGTGCGGCAACAGACAGTTCAGATCCGCGTTGGCCTCGCTGGGACAGGACGGAGTGCCCTTGACGCCTTAAAAGAATGAAAGAAAGATGTACATTGATGACAAGGACGGAAGGCGAAGGGGGCGGGGAGACCGAGCAGTCCGCAGGTGGAGTGGCACGAGTGCATGGACTGGAAGTTGTTGGCATTGCCGCCGCAGCCCGAGTACTGTAGGGGGCGGGAGAGTACTGTAGACTGTATAGGGTAATTGTCGAGGGAGGTAGGAATACTGTAGAATGAAAAGGGCAAGTGCAGAGGATGGGAAGATTACTGTAGAATGTAAAGGGTAAGGTGAAAGGTATGAAAAGGGTATTTGGGAATTGAGAAGTGCCAATGGTCTGCCGACCTGGAAGGGTTTGCACTTGCCGGTGCCGGCATCGAAGTAATAGCGCGTGACGAAGGCCGTACAGGTGCCGACCACTGTCCATGGGGGGGGAGGGCACCGATGATGGTAAGACCCAAGACCCACCGACGGGAAGGGTGCAGATGGAGTCGCCTGATTGGGGGAAGAAGGTAGACAATGATGGCTTTAAGTTAAGGGGGTAGAATTTCACAAATTTCTGTTTTCTTTGGATTTATGCATAATGGTCCTCTGCCCTTAAGAAGCTCATCAATGTTCCCGTGATCAAGTGGTTAACATGCTCGGTGTCCATCTATCGACACTGCCGGTTCAAACCCCTTTATGGCTGACTATTTTTTATTTTCTCTTTTTCCCTTTTTATTCGCCAATTTTTTGAATTTAATTATTTTTACTTTTTTATTTTTCCTTAATATAATTTTTTGCCCTCTCCCCTCCTCCTCCACTTACTGCTGACTCCGTCCGGGTCCCTGCAGATCCTTCGCGCCGTGTGGGACACCGGGTTGGGCTCCATGCAGCACTTCTGGATGCTCGGACAGTTGGTGTCCAGCCAGCAGCCGATGCTGCCGTCCTGCAGCGTGGAGATGCCGATCGGGGGCGGACAGTTGCCCGGCTTGGCGTTGATGTGGCTCACCGGGATCCCTTGCAGATCAGCGGAGTGATCAGACAGTCGGGGATCAACGGGCCAAATCGGGGATCAACCCTTTCCCACCTACCAAATCGGAGTAAATTATCCCGTCCTCCTCGTTCCTCGACGTTTAAGATGGGTCCATGGACCCTGTTTGGATCTGTGCTATAAACTCGAAGACCGGAATTTTGGCTGAAAGTTGTCCTGTTCTGTATCCCAATTCCACCAATAGTCTGAGTACCCTGAACAATGAACATTGCCCTTTTCCCCTTCGCTACAGTGAATTAAGACCCAGAGATCGATTTAAATTTGGTCTTTTCAGAAACGGAAGATTGGTGCCGAAATCCGACCCTTTTTAAGACCATTGTGCCACCCAACCAAAATGCACTCCATCACTGGATTCACTACTTCTTCGCCCATCCTCCAGCCTCTACCTTGTAGAGGGTCCTGGCAGCAACGGGAACCTATTGGAAATTGGAAGACAGCAAATAAAATTACAATTTTGACCATTTGGCCAAAAATACCATCTGATTGGGTGCACAGTTGGCCACTGGCCGGGCACTCGCCGGACCTTCAAATCCGGGACAATGGCGGACCCTGTTGACCCCCTTCCCGGCTCTTACTCCGCCGTGCATTGGACCAGATGGGCATGCCTTCAAACCAAAACACTCCGACTCCGATCAGAGTGATCTGATCAGACTTACGCCGAGCAGGAAGACAACACTTGCGCCTCCTCCTCCTCCTCCCCTTCATCGGAGGCGGATCCGCTGCTCGCCGGTTTGCCGTTGGTGGTGCTGCTCAGTGTGGGCGGCGCCTCCACAATGCATTCCGGGTGCTCGTCCAACTTGTTGATGGCCCTGGTTTTTGAGTATTTTTTGCTTTTTTAGCCCAATCCGTGGAAAAATTCGGATTTTTGGACCTGTAATAGTCACACAATTCCACACCCGACTTGGCACCCCGGGCCAAGATCATTAGCACGAGAACGGACGAGACAAGGAGATCCATGGACCCAAAGGATCGATCGGTCGGAATGGACAGCCGATCTGAACGGGGAGATTTTCCCGATTCAAGTGAAATTGGAGCCGGGGACAATGCCCAACCAACTCTCTCGCGAATTCATTTTTATTAAGCCAAAGCAACGGCCCAAAGAGCAACGGAGAGAGAAAAAGAGAACGATGTTTGTACTGATTGTGCGCAGATACACAGACAAAGAGAGAGAGCGAAGGAGATGAAGAGAATGGAGAGGACAAAGAGGAATCATCTGGCAAAGAAAAGAGACATAGGAAAGGAGGATTATTTTATTAGAAAAACAGCTTATTGGCGTGAAATTGGGGGGGGGGGGGGGGGGGGGG